>UZAE01001591.1:0-12480 GCA_900617975.1 Rodentolepis nana
CCCCCCCCCGAAGTGTCTAAGGTACCAACTATGCCGCTTAGTTCTGTCCAATTAAAGGCTCCGTCATGCACTCACATAACCAAAATAATATTCAGAAAACGCTTTCTCCATTAAGTTGACCAATTAATAATTTAACGAAAATTGTATCGAATAAACAACAGAGCAGATGCAGTTTTAATACCGGTTGATATGTTCAGGCACAAAGACATTTACTATCCTCTTCAACTCAACAGTATGGAAATTCCGATAAACCTAAGAACTCTTCGAAATTTCCTTCGAGAAGAAAAAAACGTGGTGACTGGGAGATGACTACACTGGACTACACTTGGACCATTTATGATATATCTGAAAGCGCCTTGGTATAATGGTTGCATACAACACGTCACAAATGAAAATAAACTATTGGAAAAATGTTGAAACAGAAGATAAGTCTATGTGGAAAGGAGAAAATTGAGTTGAAAGGAACACTGGGGTAGCACAAAGCATTGGACACACAATCTAGGGGTTCGAAAAATTTACTAGATTTGATGATCTAATTACAATGGTAAATAACTGATATAAAAAAGTGAAAATATCTAAAAGACCTATTTCTGTGTGCACTTCAGTAGCAGAATATGATTAATAACGTCAAGCAGGAATAATATTACTATGATAACACAGAAAGTTATTTTATTTACAACAAAAATTAAGTGTACGCCTGGGACTCATTTGGTATATTCCAAAGTATGGCATATATGCGCACTAATATTTGAATTCTATTTAAAAATCATAGATTAAGTTTTGGATTTAGTTGAATTGAAATTAGAATGAACAAAATTATTGTAGTTTTACATTCTTGAGAAAGGATATAAAAATTTATTTATTTATTTATACCAAATGGCAGGCGTTCTGATAGTTATCATTAGCCCTTTAGTTGACTTCAGGCTTCACAGAGGGGAAGGGACATCAAAGTGGAAAGAAGGTCGAGGGGGGGGGGAGGGAACAGAAGAGTGCTTCAATGGCGAAGGTAGAAAAAAGGTGAGGTGAGTACTATGGAAGTATTCGAATATGGCATACAGTGGGGTGATGCTAGTTTGAAGTGAGAAGTCAACTGCCGATCAATAGACTATTTTGCCGTATGAATATACGTTGCCCAGGGTGCACCACGTGGAGGTAAGTCTATCGGACACATCTAAACCAACAAAATGATTCAGTGAGGGACAAGGGAAGGGGATGGAGGGGTTGGGGGTGGGGGAGATAGACATCGGCATTGGCTTAATTAGTAGCTTTTTATCGTAAAGATGGAACAAAAATGTGAAAAATCGCACTTTGTTAATTAAATACCAACAACAAAGCAAAGAGGATTTATAAAAAATTTATTAAGGTCCAACACTCAAGTACATGGTATGCAAAACATTTCGAGAACCCCATTTGATCAGAAATTCTTTCTTATCAGGTAAACTGCTTTTTAATTTAAAGTTTAATGAAACATCATCTTCAAAAATGGAAAATTAGGGTGCCATGTTTTACAGAATTTAAGCACCATCCCTCACAATGTAATTTGCGCGGCACTCAATTATTGAATCAAAGTAGTAACCCAGTTGATCGATTATTTTGAGCTCTTAGTGATCGACCTAGCAATGACTTACCGTTACATTGACTAGATAGTACTGCAATTTATAATGTCATCGATTTTACAAAACTATGCAAAAATTAATGAAGCAGTGGCTTGTGTAGTGGTCAGCAATTAAATTTTCTCTTCATTCTTGCCTAAAAATATTCACGTGTGAAGATTTTGAGGCAGTCAGATTTGTTGGATAGGGTTTTAACAGTTCATGAGGAAGAACAGGTTAAGTAAGCCTTGAGGATACGTAATCAAGAGAAATTTTAAAATTACCGTCGAGAAGATGCATAAACAGGATATGAGCTGAGTTGTTTACGAACATGGGATAAATTTAATCAAACAATCCAAATTCCTTGTATGCCTTCGCATTTTGTCCGCAATTTCCTTCCAGCTACTAACTATTCTAATTACCATAGCAATATATTGAACTAATATAATGAAATTTGCCTTCTCAATACGTTCAATGAAAAATATGAATTCAAATGGCAGGCGTTATGCTGGTCATCATTAGCCCTTTAGTTGACTTCGGGCTTCACAGAAAGGAGGAGGAACATCAAAGTGGCAAAAAGTAGTGAGGGAGTATTAAATTTTTCTGCCTAATAAAGTATTGTCAATAGGTTAAAGATTGTTGTCAAAATTCAACATTTCTCTTGACGCTTTCGTCCTGGACATGTATCAAGCATAGCTATGCGGTTTTTTGGTAAAAAGAATTAAAATTATTTTGTGTTTTAGGCATTATTGTCTGAATGCCATTCAACTTGGTTGGTTTTTATTATTTATGCTCATAATAACTGTCAACTGAGTGGATATATCTTGTTGACTCTACATTTACCAGGTAATGAGCAATTCACAATATATAATATATATATCAAATAGTTAATGTAACGATGATTGATGTCAGGTTGTGTTTTTGCAATTAATTATTAATAAATAGGTTACATTAGTTAAAAAATAACGTAAATGACAAAAAATTAATGAAAAACGAGATAAGAAATATCATAAATGAAAGTTTTTTCGACTGTGTTAAATGAACCGAATTAGAGATTGCCTTATAGGAGGGAAAGATAGCAAAATAACAAATGGTTGAAGCATGCAAGATTATGGAAAAGCAGAGTTCTTTATCTACGGAACGTACGTCAAGTGGAACGAAGTGGTAATTGTGGTTCATATCAAAGTACACCACTTGAAACAACAATGTTACTTTGCCAAATGTTGTAGTCTTCTTTTCCCCCTTAGACTGCGTTTGACCTCAGAGAACCTTGTCTGGTATCACAGAAGTGATTCAATGCTACAAGACTAACGGGGTCTGAAAGCTCCTCTCTGTGCCATTATTCAATGGTAATCCAATAGAGGCAAATTGTGTCAGGTAGATAATTCGTATCCAATAATATGTGGCAAAATTGATTATAATCTGGGGAAATATGTTTACCTTACCTCTTATTTTTATGTCGTTTTATACATTTCAACAGCTGCTACGTTTATTATTTAGCGTATATAGGCTAATCTGTACCAACTATTGATTTTCCTCTTTCTAACTTAACTTGTCTAGACAAAGAAAAGAAGCGCTTTTGTTCATATAACGAGTGCTATCTCGGTCTAAACTCTCTAAGTGAGACAGAAAAATGTCATTACACGCGAAAGTTTTTGAAGTGCAAAAACCGTCCTTGTATCAAGGTGGTTTGCAGTACAAAAATAACAGTCTATTTGCAAATACCTAGATTATTTCGCATTGTACCAACAGATAAACGAATGGAATCTATCCATTTATGGTTTTAAAGTCATTAACTTCCATTCGGCATTGGAAGGTCAAAATACCTTATTCGCTTTGCACATACGCTCGAATTGGGGTCTAAAAATGACGAAATTAACGTTAACCATTTATTTGCTGGTATAAGTTGTACGAGAATGGAAACTGTTGAAGATATAGTGTCCTAGTTGGCTGAATTTATCAATTATAGATTTGGTCAATAGAGAAAAATCGTACGTATTGCACCACCATAATCATACGCACATGGTGTCCAATTATCCTCCGTATATAGTCGCTCTATTAATTTGATCAGTAAAACTACATTAATCCTTCTGTATCTACTCAGAATTTGCTCAACTCCTCTTATTATGTACACTCTCCCTTCTAATTAAAGCCCTTATAATTAAATCGTAACAATTTAAATGGATTATTGTAATCGCAAAATATGGGTTTTAATATTGTGATCTTTAGATTACAGAATGCATTAACTTTACTCCAAATAACGTCGTGAGTTCTATTTCACTCGGTGTTTATCTCAGTCGTGTTCTTATTAGTCGCACACACCTCAGCGGTCATTCTTACTCCACGATTTCAATATGAAGAACTGTCTCACAATGCACCATACCACGTTTTTATTTGACATAGAAAATGCATTTAACAATAGATTGCATGGCATTTCAAAGACTTTCAGCAAACTTGTGGAAATGAAAGGACAATGCACTGGAAATTATTCAAAAAAAACAAAAATATGTTCTCTGCGTGAAATAATTCGTAATGTAATTGTTTTTAACTTAAGAGCTGTTAATTTCGAATTATACCAGCTAAAGTTGGTGCAGAGGTGTGACTGGAGTTCTCATTACTTCCACAAATTCGCTTCAGTTTCGAAATATTCTTCCTTCCGATAGCAAACAAATCAAATTTGTTTCGTGCAATGCCTTAAATCACAAAATAATTCAAATATCCTTTCCTAAAAAGAAGTACAATTTTGTGCCTAATTATCTTGTAAACTAATTATTAATATGAATTGGAGATTACAGGGAAGACCTTTCATACTTAGTAGATTAAATTTTGCATCAAAATTTTGATAATGAACTAACTTGTTATAATAATATAATTTATTAAAATTGGATTAAAATAATGCTGATTGGAATCGTCGCCATTAATTAGTGGTTAAGACAGTCAATATGACTAGATTGGCATTTGATATCGTGAACATACTCGGCCACAATCAAGGGCATAACATTTGACCATATGGGGAGTGGCATTAGAGTAAACGCATATGGTATTGTCAAATTTTGGGTTATAACTAGTTACGTAAATGAATATGACTCTTAATAAGATAAATGTACCGGGCTTTAGTGAAATGCTAAATGTTGTGTCCAACCTTATCGCCAACTTTGCATATTTAAACTTCACCTGTTTTAAGATTGTTGTAAAATTGTTGATAATAGGATTCAATAAGGAAAATTAGCAGACAATTCATGTGTAAAACAGTTTGAATTTCTGCTTAAAGTACAAATTACATTCACGCGAACATTTTTAAAGTTTCCCATAGGGAAATCACTGAAGTTAAATTGTGTCTCTTACTTCGAGTTTAGATTCTCACTGTGGCATTAAAGGCAATTAGCTATTGCTGACGCAATAGCTAAGAAGGGGACAACAATTTTGCAAGGCATGGACCGCCCGATGTCTTTCCACACAATGAAGGCCTTAATCAGGAGAGAATTCCAGACCTCAAGGTGCAACAAACTCAAAGCTCGAATAAAGAAGAAACAGTGGACAGTGACACTCTCCGACATAGCCGACTGGCCAAGAATCGAAGCCGTTGCTGAATTTAGACTGCGTTCCGGACACGATTGCTTGGCCAAACACCTTCACAGATTGGGAGTGTACACTCAACCCACATGCCCCCTATGTAACCTACAGGAGGAAATGGAGAAAACCCATCTGATTCGGTGTCCTACACTTAAGATAACGACGGAAACCCAGCGATACTGGGAAGCAAGAAGACAGCTAATGAACTGCTATTAATTAACTTCTATATATGTACCCCCCCCCCCTCTTGGGGAAGCTGAAGTCAAAGATTAAGGCTATATATGTACCCCCCACCTATGGGGAAAACTGAAGTTAAAGTTTAAGGGCCAATGATATATATCATAAAGCCTGCCATTTGAAAAAATACTTTCTCACACCCCCAAAAGTGTATTGATAGTGCGTGTGTGCCTTCAGACCCAACATTGATCAGAAGCGATGGCTGTAATAGCAAAATGTCAAAAGATGCTGTCACTGTCTTTATATGCTTTTATAATGCTAATGGCCAATCGTTATGACCTCTGCTGGTTTTCGATGAAAATCGATTTTGAATTATGTCATAAATTTAAAATCCTATGACTGCAAGATAGGCCAGATAAATGTGCTCATAAAAAAATCGCATAATTTTCAAGCAACTGTGGAATGCAAGGGTAACCTCTCGGTGAACATGGCATTGAATCCTGACTGTAGAATGCATCGAGAAGAATGACACTTGGTACACAAATGCACAGAATTTCATGAGGAGCTAATCATATTAATCACGTTGCCTTGTAAAAATAATCTAGACAACTAATAGAATTTTAAATGCCTATATTTTTTCAAAAACCCGCCATACCGTTGTGAATGGGATCACATAGTGAAGCCGCTAAAATAAGTATTTATCTGAAATAAGTTTTTCCAGACTTTAGTAGGATAATAACAAAGATAGCATCAGCTTTGTCTATTCGATAATGCGAAAATAGGCAGAAATTTAGTGCGGAAAATGGCTATGAGTTCCTTTTCAGTTTCAGCTGAAAATCAAATAATTAACTGTTTACTAACTTTCAATTGCTTCAATTGGCCTAAAATGTCTTATTTCATAAGAAATAAAATAAATTAAAAGAAAGAAATGTATGAAACTGAGTTTGTAGTTGCCCGGGTTGCCCTTGAGGGAAGTCTGAAGTGTGCTGTAATATGTGTATCACGGCATCTTAGACATTTAAAAGATATGTGCTGGCGTTTTATTCAATAGTATTTCAGATTCCTAACCAATTAATAAATTTTGGATTTAGAGAGCATAAATTCACTCAGACACACCACAGACAAATCTTAATATGAGCACTTTGGAATAGAGTACAGATTTGAAATACAAAGTAAATAAGACTGCATTAATGACTTGAATTTAATCTTAAATTCCGTGCGTTCATCACACCTCCCTCCATACTTGAAATATTTACAGATCCACACACCCCGATGTCAACCAACAATACGATAGCATAATTTGCCTCAAGATTTATTTCATATTCCACCTAAGTGCAGTCCATGGTACAATTTGGACCATTAGTACAGAATTACTCCTGAAATAGCTTTTTCGCAGCTCTCTGTTATATCAGAGGTCACGAGTGATTAACCAATGATGGAATTCCGCTTAATTCTGATCTACAAAAGAGTGGAGCAAGAATACCAGCTTCTTCTGGGAACAAATCCACAAATCCTACCCTCTACTCAAGTCCGGATCTGTTAGTAATTTCCTTAACGGACTATATGCTACTTTTATGTTATGACTAATTCATTAACTCAAAACTTGCCAGTTAAAAACAAATTTTACTACTCTATATAAGCCGTAGGTTTCTCCTTCAAATGTCCAATCGCACGATTCCAGGTTTAATAAATAATTCAGAAGGAAGATATTCAAGGATCGCTCTAATGCGTAAACCACACTATTAAGCCCTTCCTTTCGACCAATTTGAAGCAGTTAATACAACCGATTATTGAATGCATTATGATAACATGTTCAATTATTATAATAATTCGATTTAGTCACTTATTTTTCTAAATGTATTTTGCTATTCGAATAAGCTAACATGGGCCTAATTATGGCGAAGGCCGGGGAGAATTTGGTTCTTGTGATTCAGGATCTGTAGTTGTGTTGGTATTTTCGAGACGTCATGGAAAGCTCCTCTGAGAACGGCTGACATTATAGTTAGAGCCAAACTGGAAAATGAAATCAGGATATTTGATGTTTTATCAGCTCTGCTTCTTTTTGTGAAATAAATAAGCCTAGTACTTTAATTGGTAGCTTATTATTATTTTATAATGATTGTAAACAATCGGTTAAAATACGTATAGGAATTGCAACACAGAGTTTCAGTGTTATTGTCTAAATTTCACTGTGGTGAAGTTTTATACTTTAAATGATACAACTTAACTTATGAGCTTAGGAATCGAATTGTCTCGACCCTGACTTTTGGCATGATTTTGTCAAGTCCCCATTGAGAGAATTGCAGTTTTATCCTACTTTCACTGTGCTAGTATCTAGTGTCACGCGGTCAAGTCAATCTAAATTTAAGTAAAAATTTTGATTGCAAACGAGAGCTTTAATAAAATATCAATGCAGAATTCCAATTAACGCTATCTTTGCCCTACAGAAATGTGTCGAGTCTCGTACTTTTATTAAACAAGTCACATTGGTCCAAATGTGGGATGACTGTTCTTCGCTGTCTGCAGAAAAAAATAACCCTGTTCACTCATACATTAGGCTTCTAGCCAAATGAATTCATTTCCATACGAAACTACTTTGTCCAAGCCAGTACGTGGGTGGAATACAACGTTCTCACGGTCTTGACTCTGCAAAAGCCCTTTTTTTCCGCTGCATTATCAGTTAGTAAATCAAATGCAGAAAAATGTAATGGTGTTCCAATGGTGTAAACAGTAGTTAATCTTCCTGTGTAGAAGGTAGAAATACTTTGTACTAGCTGAACTTTGTTGCCTATTTCGTCGTTTTTCCAATCCGCCCCGACAAGGCCTGCACGGACACCTCCTAAAGTTGACTATTCGCGTAAAATTAAATAAAATAATTAGTCAAACCTCTAATTCCCTAATAATTAATCAAATACTGGTGATCTCAAAAAAGCATAATCATTAATAAAGTTTACCGAAATTTTCTTCCAATTAAATTTCTAAAAAGGTTTTTGACTATTTTCGTGTGCTTTGAACTCACAAAAGTGATTCGTGGCACCAAACGAGCGAGGAAGAATAAGAAGGTGCTAAAGATTCCCTTAGCATGGATCTGGATCACTTACGAAACATGCGGCCTAGAAGGCGAGAAGATCAAAACTATCATTAAATACCATAATTTTAATAAAAATTATAAGGCTGCTTTTTCCACTTGAATATAGAACAAGTGTACAGATTAAACTCTTATATATTCAAACGATGATGTGAGCTTTAACAAATTTTACTTCTTTCAAAGTATTAAACGATGAAATTCTTTGTCCACGAAGACTCCTATTGCCAGATGTGTTTCGAAACAGTCATTGTGACCTTTTGTTTGAGTCTAATTATAGAAAAATAACTATAAATTGAGCTCAAAGGAGATAATGGGTGCAGATATTACCTAACGAGCATCAGTTAAAAGATAGGAACATATAACAATAGAAATCCCACCAATAGAAATGGATGGTAATATGAATTATACGTATAGTTAGCTACTCAAAACGACTGAAATATGAAAATGTAAGCAGGTTGCATTACAAGACACCAAATTCATTCGACTTATTCAATCAGCTATGATAGTAGAGGGCATGAACTACCATTCCACAATAATTCCGGAAAACACTGAAATTGAACCTATTTTTTAAAAATCGAAATATTAATGCCATTTTGGAATTTTTAATTATGGGGTAGAATAAAGTTGATCAATCTAAGCACTAACAAATGAAAAGGCGAGGAGATCAAAAGGATGTCGAGAGTAACGATTGGGGGTTAAAGAGTCTTAATTCACTTGAGTTGCGGTCGACGGCTGTTCAATAACTACTGAAAGGATAGCTCACGTTTGAGTTCCCAATATCATGATTCATTTCCCTGTGTTGCTGCAAATGATTGCCCACGACATCCAAGTCTTAGTGACTAGATCTTTATTCAGGATGGTCGTTCTTGACATCTCAGTTCATTTTTGACCTTTCACTGGCTGAGAGAGGTCAAGTATTCTCAGATGGTACTCAGTATCCTAAAGTCCTAATATGGCAAGGGTGAGATGCCTAACTTTTAAAGCTTGAATGTGAATCTAATAAACATGAAGTGGTCTCTTGATTGAATGGAAACTTAAGGTGGATAAAGTGAGTTTGAATATTCCAGACTTTTTATTCAATACTTCCACTTAATGCCCCTTATCATCAAGCATTCAAATTACCTAATTGTGACCAATATCGATTTGCCAACACAAGGAAAATTTTAGCATTAAAACAAGTGTTTTACGTATTTATTTATTCAACAAAGATGCTTGCAATGCTTTCACTTTCATTATTTCAGTGCCATGTAATGCAATTTCGTGAATAATAAGTCCAAGAGTGAATTTTTTCAAATCGGATTATATTTTGAACGTATGTTCACCATGGTAGCGATAAATTAAGCCTAAATCCAGTCCAGACAGGTAATTTCTTGTCTTTCTTTAAAAAAAGATCTGGTAGCCATGAGCGATGTAACATCAACCTCAAAAGCCAGAGGGTTTAGGGACTTTACCACCTAGAGAGAAAACTTTCATTTATATAACATTGTGCAAGTTGTTAACTAGTGGCTTTACATTCCCAAGTCCACGAATTAGCAATTGATTTAGCTTTTATTCTCACAAAATTTGACTCGATATTCCTGTAGATGTGCTGACGCAGCAGTTGATGTTAATCTCGTTCGATTGGCTACTTCTTTCATTTCTATTTATCTCAGTACTCCCAGCAAAATCAAAGGTTAAAAATTGTTGTGAAACTACTAAATGTTGGAATCTAAATTGCTAATAATTTATTTTCGCGCATGTTAAAGCGTTAAATTGTCTTACATAAACATAGTTGATAGGAGGGCTTGGTTCAAAAATCCTTGAAATTATACTCTTTTACCTATCTGTGTTGTTGCCCTGGTTCATCCATGGATTTAGGTATGATTATCCATTTGCAATATTGAATAATCTCAAAAGAAATTTTGCTCAATTTAACTCCATTATAGAAAGTTCAAATAACGGTTAACTTGTGCAAAGGGACGATAATCTCAACCCCCCTGCGAGAAACCAGCCCCCTCTGATTGATTAGAATTAGCCAACGCAGTTGGCCAACGCGTTACTCTGTGCGCACATTGAGCATTGATCACGTGGTATCTGAATTGTCGAACTAACAGGTTCATCATTGCGTTATTGGGGCACTTTCTCAGGTAAGACCTTTAAAGCACCCTTGTTTTATAGATGACTTGAAGCATCAAGGAATCAGACGCTTGAAATCCGAAACTAGTGCTTTTCGCATAGAAATGATAATACTGCATTATATTAACATTTTACGAAACCTTCGAGTGATGAAAGTGGCCTTTCTAACTGTATAGACTGTCGAAAATTTTAGAAACCCATATAAGATACAAGTTGAATTTAAGAATCCCCAGAACAGCTCAATTTTATCATTGCGACCTGAAATTCGTAATATTACAATGAATTTCAACCTGAAAATCACTCTTCATTAAAAACTCATTCCTAAAAGACTTGACTAAATTTGAAAGCTATTGCTAATGCAATGCATTTCTTCATTCAAAGTACTTCGATGCTTTTATACGTATTTTTGAATTTTTATTTTGACAAAGTTTTGCTAGTGTTCCTTGGAAAATTTTAGAATTTTCGTTAAATATAAATTAAGTTATAATTTTGAGCAGATTCTTTAATGGCTTGCTTAGATTAAAAATGTCGCAATTATATTCATGTTTCTCAACTAAATTACTACAAGGATAATTAAAATATCAATTATTCTAAATTGCAAATTTACAATAATTTGCTACTCAGTGATTTAAAATATACATCTAAAATACAGTCTGCGATGGGAATTAAGAGATAGAAGAGCATTTAAAACAATTTAATTATAAAAGTCGATTTACGATTCTGACGGAAATTCATTACTCAAAATCAAAATTTGATTAGAATAAAATTAAATAGGAGGTCAACAATGATATAGAACTATATTTAGAGAAATATATGTCTATATTAGTACAGATGCTGAAAAGGAAAAATTCGCAACACACAATAGAGGCTAATCTTTTATTCTAACCAAAAACGGGAAAGTTAAGGGCGGTTGACTATTTGACAAGTCTGTTATTGAGTTATGACAAAACTTCTCCCCTAGATACGGTCATGCATGAATAGTAATAAGGAAAATTCATTCCCGAGTAACACCTAGTATTTACAGAATCTTATAAAACCTACTTTAGAAATTTAAAGAATATCTGTTTGTCATTTCATGAAGGGCTATTTATTTTAATAGTTAAATATACACATAGTGGATTTCAACAAAAAATTTCATTTATGAATTATCTAAAACTATTTGATGCAGAAAGATCGGAGGAAAGTACATTGATTTGTTTTAATTAAGTTCTTTTGTTTAAATTTTGAATTCATTTTTGCTAGATTTTAACCTTTATAGTGGGATATTGCTATGGATGAATTTATACGAGGCTTGATTAATGCGTAAAATTAGACGTAGTACACGATTAAATACTTGAATTTAACGAAATTTTATTTCGAGATGGCTGTATTTAAGGTAGTAATCTACTTAGGATTGAGGGAAATTCGTAATACTGTTTGGAAGAAGGAACAACAGCGTTCTTGATAGGTAACGAAAGATTTTGATAAACCGCCTCAAGCCCAAAGTCATGTCCGTAACCAGGAGAATAAAGTGATGAGCATGATAAAACTCAATTAACAGAATTAGTATTATAAAAAACAAAGATAGTAAATAATGCTACAATATGGGGTGTGCGATAGACTTAACTCCACGTGGTGCACCCTGGGCAACGTATACTCATGCGGCAAAATAGTCTATAAACCGGTAGTTGACTTCTGACTTCAAACTACCATCATCCCACTGTATGTCATATTCGACTACTTCCACAGTGCTAACCTTAAATTTTCTCTGCCTTTTCTACCTTCGTCTTTGAAACACTCTTCTGTTGCCCCCTTCCCTCTCGACTTTATTTTTTATCTTTGATGTTCCTTCTTCTCTCTTTGAAGCCTGAAGTCAACTAAAGGGCTAATGATAACCATCAAAACGCCTGCCATTTGATATAAATAAATAATAAAAAATGCTACATTATATATATA
>UZAE01001592.1:0-12479 GCA_900617975.1 Rodentolepis nana
TTTTATTCTCTGTTCTACTTTATCCCACATAATGACTTTGCCCTTTAGCATCAGTCGAGTAATATTTGAAGCATTTCAAATTTACCGCTGATAGCTCTACGGAAATTCTCGAAGTGATTCAATTTTATTTAAGTATAATAGGTCAAAATTTGTCGAAGTCATCAATCCCATCACTTCTTGTTGGCTATTTATTACCTATATTTTAAAAACAAAGATCACTGTTGAATTCATCAATCATTATTAATGCATCCGTAAGAGTTGTTAGACAGAACAATCAGTAATCGATATTTTGGGTGTGGGGTGTGCGATAGACTTACCTCCACGTGGTGCACCCTGGGCAACGTATATTCATACGGTAAAAAAGTCTATTTACCGGCAGTTGACTTCTGACTTCAAACTACCATCACCCTACTATTTGTCATAGTCGACTACTTTCACAGTGCTCACCCCACCTTTATTCTACCTTTTCTAACTTCGTCTCTGAAACACTCTTCTGTTTCCTCCCCCCCTCCTTCTCGACGTTTTATTCACTTTGATGTTCCTTCCCCTCTGCGAAGCCTGAAATCAACTAAAGGGCTAATGATAACTATCAATACGAATGCCATTTGATATAAATAAATAAAAAATAAATATTTTGAGTGAAAAAAATTGACCGAGCAAGACACTCGCCTTCAGGAGAATTCTCCAAGCCAACTTCCATTTTCAAGCCATTCTCAGGTACATCAATTTTGTGAACTCGGGGATATATGGTATCCAACCAAGCACAAGGTACAGACATGTTTTTACAGTACCCGGGTAATTTAGTATGTTCAGCCTTCCAATAGTATGAAGTTTTAGCTACACATAGTTCAATACTTTAATGGTAAACACTTTCAAGAAATGGCAAACAATTAATCACTGTTTGAAAGAGAATTCCTTCAATTGGACGATAAAATATTGTTCCATCAGGATATGTCCTGAATTCCTCATTATCCGATGCATGAATGTAAAAGTCTATATAAACTCCACAATCACTCATGGAAGCTTTGTACTGAGCCTAATTAAGACCAACTGGATATCCTTTACTAGACGTTAACTTATTACAAAATGAAGTTCATAGAGTAGGACCACGCCAAATGTCATTTATCGCACATGTCAGTCCTAGCTTTAGATTAGCATCTGCAGGTCTAAGGTCAAATATCCCCGCATTCGAGTACTGGAATTGAAAGCATGTTTAGTCAGAATTTTTTCGATTCGTGGCCAGTCATCGTGCCTCACAGACATGTCATCGTCAGAATCGAATGAAGTTCTGTGATGATATCGTTGTGAACCTATCAAAGAGCCATATGTCATCCAGAGTGGAATATTCTCCCTTTGAAACGAGTCACGAAGGAGCTTCAATGACTTTGCAATGGATTCTGCTTCGTTTTCAAGATGTATGTTCGGTTTGTAACATTCTATTAACTTCTGTGCAACCGGAGATGAAGTGAGCACCTGTTTAGCTCCCAAATTACTACACCACTCCTTCGGTACGATAATTGCCTTCTCCTTCCTAAGAACTCGAGAAAAGTACATCACCTTAGTTCCAACAAGTATTACATCGATATCGGGATTGTTGAAAGTGCTCTCGTTCCCAAGTGCCGACTGAAGGATATTTTCTCGTGCGTTGGCGTTTGACACCCCAGAAAAATCAAAATGAAATTAGGAAATTGTGAACATTGTTAGTAGAACAATTATTGCAATAATTAATAATTTCGGATTAATATTTTTGACACCCATTTGTTAACATACGTTCCACCTACTTTGGAAAATGAAGTATCTCATATTTCAAAAGAACTTGCTGGTAGCATCTGTAAGGACACCTTATTAAAAATAAATTGAAACCAACTGGGTTGGAGCGATGTCATTTGTACCCGCTTTAAATGCTTGCTATATTCACGTGGTACCTGTAAATTAGACAGATGCGTTTGAACTATCTATAAATTTTTATTTACTTTCTTCATGCAAGCGATTATTTATTGCTTCTTTAAAATTACCCACATCAAAGCCGAGTTCACTTTATTTATTGTAAGTTGGAATTGAGGTCAAAATTATTTTTAAAACAACAGCAGCCAATTATTCAACATTTATGTCGGTGTCTTCTCACCTGACGACTGTCATAAAGCATGACATCAAATATAATGGCATGTCTTAAGAGATGCTTTAACTTTAAAAGGAAATAAAGTGAGCGTGAAAACTGTAAAAAATAACCAACAATCATTCCGTCAAGTCTATCCAAAACACCTTGCATCTTTAAAAGTTGTTCATTGTTACTCTACATATAAGTAAAGGTTAGAATAGAGCTGCCTATAAGTTAATAAACAATGATGTGGAAATTGCAGATGAGTCTTCTAAGATTGGATAAGGGTTTCGATCAATATGAGGCATCAAAATCGGAGAGGTTCAGGGTGCTACGATAATGAATAGTATCGTGTTAAAATTTTAATGGTTGAATTTTTAATTCCATTTACATGGACACGCTAAGCTATGATTGCGATCCATTGTAATATTAAAACGGACATTATAATTTTCTTATTAAATGAACCATTTTCATTTATAACTAATAAATACACATTATAGTGAAAAACGTGGGAAACTTGTAGTTGTGTCCAAAAAAGTTCCCAATCGCTGGCATATAATATGCGACGAATTACGAATTGATACTTTTGTTAAATTATCAAATATTGAGATCTGATTATACAAGGGCAACTACAAAATATATAATGCATCTATTTCATATTCAAATATTTACAAAATCGTAAAGTGGTAATCGTTAGTCGAGAATTATACTGGTGATAAATGTAAGCCATACATGTAAAATTATGACAAAAGTTTATAAAATTAATAGAGCTAAACCATTAAATTTATAATTATTTATGATTGAGCAGATGAAATTTTAATACACAAATAGAGCACATGGTTAGGACGAATATTATTATATAGTAATAAATTAACATATACGAATATTTTTATTAGATATTATATTTAGAATGACAAGTTATGACTATTTTTCGTAACTGCCAAAAAGTAAGGTCATTTGGGACCATGAAAGGCTTAAAGTAGCCGACCAAAGTGTTTCTGACCCGCTTAATTAATAGCGCTCGTGTGCTTGCCCCTGTATTTAATACGCGTCGTCTGTTCCTGATATTATTGTCTTATGTTTTTAATTTTCATTGAAGTATGTAGCACTACTTGGGCGTTACTAGCTATCAGTCATTGTAATATATTCTCATCTTATAGAGAACTCTCATTCATAGTTCTTTTCGATTTTATCGATATGCTTTATCGTCCTTCAGTGGGTTTTTATATCAAGACATATTACCTTTTGAATACGCCATCAATCTCTCAGCAGTTCACAATATCTTGATTGTTCAACCGGGTTTGTTGCGTTTCCAATGTTATTAGAGTTTGTTATTATTTCCACAAATTCTTAATTGCTGATCACCTTTTCAGTTATTCGTAGAGTCGAATCTTTCTAAAATCTAAATTGGTGTCAGTGACCGCAACGCGATTTCTTGCACCCCATTTTACTTCGAGGTTTCTACAAAATTGATTGCGATTTAAATTACTTATCTAAGATTGATCGACAACCTATGAAAGTGAAATTGTTTCACAACGTGCATCTTGATAAGAGAAGTAGCATTCCAAGGCTCCTAAATAGAAGTTTCAGTTAGTTATCGCTCATCAAATTAACTGATATATCTTTAATGGTCAAATGAATGCATCGGTATAAAGACAGCTTGCTCGAATGCTTGTTCCCCATGGCGTCCCCAATAAGAGTCTTTACACGGGTTTGAAACTATCTTGGAGCAGGTTTTTAATAAGTAGATTTTGAAATCTTTTCAAACGTGGAAATTCATTTTAGCAGTTATCTATTGTCCATCTTAAGCAGAATGAAAACTGTTACTCAGTTATTGAAAAGACTGCCTATTGTTTTGCAAACTTGACTATTCAGAGTTTTATTTGCTTTGTTCAATTTTATTGCTTTTAATGGATTTAAAGAGACAGAGTTTATGTTTCCGCTTTGCGGATTATTTTATTATCCTCAACTCTTCATCTCTTGAGCTATTAACAATAAAGCTTTGTGTTTGAAATTGCCCTTTTGAGTGCAAGCTTGGGCTTTTTTGTTAATATTTTATGAACAAGCATTATTGGTGCTCATGGAATACTTTTGTTTTGATTGTATTGATTCCCAATTTTATAGAAATTGAGAATCAAGTAGCAGATGGCTTAGAGACTATAGTCGTCTCTGGAAAAATTAAAAGCGGTCAACCTTGTTATTACCTGCTAAGAAGGAGGTGGATATGATGTCACGTCTTTATATTAAGAATAAGGTTGCAATATGTCGAAGTGGAAAATCGAAAATGAATGTGATGGAAAGGGAACACTAGGCTAAAACAGCAAATAGCCATGTGCTAGCCCCGAAGTTAATCTGCTGTTGTAATTAAATGCAGGGATTGTATTGCCGATGATAACAAATGCAAACACGTTTACTTCTGAGGTTTTGATTCGATCACTATATTGTTTATCTGTTTTAATTTCACCTGTATGTGCAACTATAACAGTAGTTAGCATGTCTCTTATCATATTGCGGACGATTAAGATGTTAAAGTTGGTCAATAAAATACAGCTTAGTATGTTGGGAACTATATGTGGGTAACGAAGACTGTCTTCACGTTCACTGTGTATTGCTATTCGGCCTATTGATGATGAATTTCGTCTTTTAGATATACTGTGGTGGTTCAGCTGTTTCTCCTTCGTGCAAAGTCGCGTGAAGCAAGGGCTCAAGCCCAATTGGCTGAATTGGCCTTCATACGTTCTCGTCTAGCTGCTGCTGATGCAATGGCAACAGCCAGAGTTCGTAATCATGATCATCTTAGACGTGTACTTGATGTGAGTTTTTGGCATGACGCAGAAATTTTTTGTGATGTTTACATTGGAATAGAAGCTTCAAGTGAATGAATGGGACAGTACTGAGGTGGTCGGCAAGACATTCATCTTTTTTGGCTATTGAATAGGAAGTTTCCTAAATAAGTGTGTTCGGTTGCTAACTTGCAGCCTTGGTGTGGAATTGAGATCATCAGTTTGCACAAGCACCTAACCATGCCCCGTTGAGGGTTCGGTTTTTAACGGTCGCAGTTACGTCTGTTGATTGGCGTTTGTTCTTTACGGCTCACGTTTTCCACTTGTTTACGCTTCTCCCAGGTCATCTTTAAAATTGATAATGTCATTCTCTCATCATATTATTGCAATCCAGGAAAGTTTATGCTAATAAAAGTGGGAAAATAAACTACTTTCCTAGAGTTATACTATTTACTTCACATCATATTGTTTGAGTTGAATTTTAGCGCTTATTATCACTTGGCCTCCCCCTTGACCACATTACTTGGCCATCCACATTCCCTTTCATCTGCCTCTCCAATGGTATTGTTTTGTTGTTTAGGATCAAGAACGAAAGTTGACGATGATATTGGAGGAAGAGGAGAAGCGAAAAGAGGTGACTCGAAAGCGACGTCGTGACCGAACCCTTAATAGGCTTCCTGTGATTGCAGTTATCGGCTATACAAACGCTGGTATGTAATGAGTTGTAATTGCATATTGGTATCGTTAAGGAATGGATTGGGTGGGTATATTCCAATTCCATGAGACTAGGTGGTGTTGTTATTTTGTTTTAGATAGGATTTTATTGCAATTGTATTCTGTTAAAACAACGCAGCATGTACCGCTTATTTACCTATTTGGATTTTACATAAATTTTTGACTATGGCTTGAAGTAGTTGTAGATACTAATCGCGTCTATTGCAGGTAAGGTTGTTCCACTGTGAATAAGTAGACTTTGTTTGTGCTCTGTATGTGTAGTGCTTGATGTGCTTATAATTTGTTTTAGGCAAAACTAGTCTGATCCGAACATTGACGGGAAGCTCCAAAATGATCGCCTCTCCACAGGTTTTTGCCACACTTGACGTGACCCACCATGCAGCTCGTCTCCCCACTGGGCTTGAAAACAACGATTCCAATCTTTCTGCAGTGGGGGGCTCCTGGTCTCCGGATGCTCATGTTGGATACCATCGGTTTCATGGCTGATCTACCACGTGACTTGATAGCTGCATTCAGAGCAACATTGGCGGAGTGTCTTGATGCTGTAATTTGGAAAATTGAAATTGAACCCCCATGGTTTCGTAGTCTATGTGACTAATTATCTGATATTGTAGTATTAAGTTCAAAAATATGGGCGATGTTAAGTAAAATGTTTATGAATCATCTTAGTCACGCGTAACTTGTTTTACGGAAACCTTCTTACCTTCCACTGTGATTCATAAGTAGCATACCTGATGTATGAGTTTTTAACTATAGGAGATAATTCTTCATGTGATTGACGTGAACCAGAAGGATTGGCCGAAGTTTGCCGCCTACATTGTTGCATGACTCTGGTGTTAAAACACGACGTCTCAGTGACAGGATGGACACTGGAAGTAGCCACACGCCATTTCTTATACGAGTTGGAAACAAATGTGGCCTTGGGTAAACATAAGTATTGCCCTGGAGTTTGAATTGCTTGATGGGAATAATTAAAGTTGGTTTCGGTTTTAGAATTCATGAACATTCTTCATTGCATCTGGATGAGAGAGTCTCTTGTATTAGTAATCCAGGCGTTGGAGAGTTATGCAGTGTCATGGAATCTTGCCTTATTACCGGTTTCGGTTGGTCAAAACGCAAGTTTCGCATGCCCCAAGGAAATGACGCCCTTAGGTATTTAATGTTGTTTCTTCGTCTTCTTCTCCAATTACTTCACCGACGGTTAATACATGGACTTTCAATTTGATATCGTCTTATCCTCTTAGGTGGCTCTACACAAATGCTATGGTTGTACGAGAAGGCTGTGCGGATGATCCAGAAAAGCTTGTCTGTGAAGTACTTTTCAACGAGGCAATATAGAGTCGTTTCAAAGCACAATTTTCTTTAACGTATCAGAACAAACAATAGGTGAGATTTATCGTCAGCGCGCCAATGCTCGAAAGTGCACTCCTTCCAACTATTCTTTTTACGTCGGAACACCAAATTTCTAGTATGACAGTTCTCCAGTAAATTATTCCGCGAAGGCTCAATTGCGAAAATAAACGTCCGGTCGTTCTTTATTACCCAAAATATTTCTCCTAATTCTGCATGCAGAATGTTTATCCCATGCATTCTTCAAGGGTATTTTTATGCTACACGGCGCAATGCCTACTCATGCTGGCGTTCAATTAGATGTGCTGAGATCTCTCTGTGTGTGTGTGTGTGTTTTTAGTCATTTCTTTACATTTCTGAATATTCTTGTCTAATATAAATGAACTTTCTTTTCGCCTTCTCGCCCACTGGTGTCTTTCTCCATGCCCTTAGAGCAAGCACGCACACTTTGCACTCTATTTCCAATAAACCTACCTCGTTCATTTAGCATTTAATCAGTTGGAGATCGTTTTCAATTTTACCCGAGGAGTAGACTTAATACACTTAGCAACTCACTAGTATACGCCTATTAGTTGTATCTTATAGCTTTCTCCCTTTTACCGCATTGGGTTTTTTCGAGAATTTCTTACCTTATTACAATGGATTAATCGGTTTGTATTTTATTTCATCGAGTGAAGTGGTTGTTAAACATTCATAAATTAAATCACCGACAGTTATAATAGGGTAAGGCGTCTTTATTGTTCCTGTTATGAGGTTCTCCACTAGTACCCATTGTTCTGTGACTTCCGCGAAAGTATGTTTTATCAGATAAGACACCGCCAACTTTCTTTTGAAATAAACTGATTTCAATAGGTCTACTTGATCTTTCACCAACCGGTGTTTCTAAATGACCACAAGATATTCAGAATTTACCAGTGGTGCAAACGTTAAACAATGCTTGGGTGTGAAACAGGTGTGTACTAGGGGCTATTTGGCGTCCGATATTCAACCGATTTTTAAGGTATAGATTGCGTTATCGATAACTAGAATATCCAAATTAGCATTAATCAAAACCAATTGACCATGGCAATCTCTTCTCAGATAGTAATTGGGTCCCATAGTAAACAAAGACAAAGGTAGTTTCTAACTTGATAGAGATGCTTAAACATAGGTTAAGTTCATGTTAATTAATGTAATTTTTAAATAAGGCAAATTATTCATTATTTGAAGTAATATTTGCACTTCTTGAATATAGGATGGGATGTTTTAATTATATCGATCGATTTAATCAATGAAACATTAGTTGATTGTAATAGTCCTATTACTTCCAGAGCAATAATTGTTAGTTTTTCTGAACTGTAAATTCAAACCTTGTTTTCTGGACATAGTTCATTTCAATTGGAGCAACAAATTGCTTTGGGAAATTTGATCGATTCACCGCATCAGGAAATCCCTGAGCCTCAAGACAGAACCCAGAATGAGAAGGATAACTGTAGGTATCTTTTCCAATAGGATCAGACTTTGGATCCAAGAAGTTTCCCGTGTAAAATTGAACTCCCAATTGGTCAGTAAAAAGCTCTAACTTGCGAGAAGAGTTGGGTTCACACACTGTGACTTTCGCTTCATCTCCCGGTAGGTTTCTGAACATATAGAATTCATCGTATCCATGAGGTGGTGGATGAATCTTCCTCAGGCCCTCTTTAAGACACTTCAACGAAGTGAGATCCGTTTCATCAACTTTCCCAACCTTGATTAGGCGGCCAGTTGGGATGTGTTCTGCGTCGCATTCACACATTTTATCGGACTGAATACAGACCGAATGTCGATCAAGGGCCTCAGGACCAGCACGATGGCCTGCAAGATTGAAGTAAGTGTGATTTGTGAGATTTATTGGACAAATGGCATCTGTAATGGAGGCAAAATAATCAATCGACAGGCTGACACGTTGGTCTTCTTCATTTACTGAAAGACGATAAGTAATATAGACGGTCAAGTTTCCAGGGAAGCCATCCTCACCATCGACGGAAACCACCTTGAGTTTCACACTATCCTCCTTTAATTCGACAATATCCCAAACGCGAAAGGATAGTCCCGTGCTGAAATAAAGAGAGGAGAATTGCATTACATTGCCGAAAATGAAAACGTGCCCATAAACCTTCTCTGAAGCGTTTCAACCAACTTCACTAAGTCAATTGATTAACATACCTGGACTAATCACTTCAATTTAATCTTTCTTCCAATTTTCTTTTATGATTCATAGTGTTCACCAAGCAGATTTTAAGAGTTGTTACAAAAGCACTTTTGTCCTATCATTGGCCATAAAACGTATTCATTGAACTAGATACTTTTGTTTTAATTCACATAAATGTGCAAAGATGGTAATCGGGTATTTATCACCATGAAATTACTGCTTTCCGTATTACACTTCAAAATGCAAATATTTAATGCCTTTAAATCCACATATTAAAAACTTTCAGCCGCTTGAAATCCCCTTAGAAGTTATTTATTAAACGATTTACCACGAAAATGAATAATAATTTGAACATTATTCGTACGCAGGAGTGTGGATACATTTTTTCACTGTTAAAATATAGATGCAATATGTGTTTACTGGGAGTTGGCCAAACGTGGAACCACAAAAATAGCTCTGTAAGTACTCTTTAACGAGAGACATTAAAAGTACGACAGAGCAAATATTCAACCATTATTTATAGGCTATTTAAGACGCGTTCTAGTCCACTTCGCTTTAATGACACATCCGAGAGTGAGGTCAAGGCGGAGGAAGTATCTTCCACTTGTTTGGGCATTGGACGTTACCAAGCAATGTCCGGTAAGATTCTCTCAAGGTTTTCAGCAGAAATCTTAGGTTTATATAAAAGGCATACGGGGTTTTATATGAAACGTTTCAGAGTATCAATATTACCAATTTCCTTGCCCGGTTTATAAAAGCAACACAATATCAGCTCAAAACTGAACACTGATATATATACTCACAATCACCAAAACAGCTGAAAAACTTGTTGCTTACCCAAGGTGATCAATGAATGCAGAGATTCCAATCTAATAGAGATTCTGGGCATAGTCCCATTATTCTTAGGGTTCATCAGCAAAGTTCTTGCCTACTAACACGCGTTGCATTTATTTTACGAGCGAAATGGCTAGTTGTGTTTAAATCTTACTTAACTAATAGCCGTATAATTACTCATAGCTTCGTCATAGCAAATAAAGGAATATGGACGTTCAAACTTATAGTTAATAAGTTTTCCTACCCGACTCCGTTAATGTCTAAATTTAAATAGCCATAGGTCAAGGTATGAAAAGCACTTAATGTGAGCCACTGAGACTAGGCTCTATTGGCGCCAGGAAACAGCATGATAGTATTTGCAGCTAAATGTTAACAACAAGTCTTTTGCTTCCACTCAGATCACATCACTTCTAAGGCCTCTGTCTATTCATTCACTTTATTTAAGATATGGAAAATGTAAAAGGCAACACGAAAATAAGCTAACCTCCCTCTCAGAATATTTTTTATAGCTTTTAAGTGAGAGGGAAATATTGAGTAGGAGGAAGAAAATTGAGGTTATCGGAAATAAATTCCTAACTTTCACGAACTTCCCCCATGAAACACAGCCTTGTGCAAAACATTTTGTTAAAAAAAAACTCTAGAAAACGTACGTTCCACCATGAAGACAATGTTTCTTCTGCTGATTTTTTGGTAGCTTGTAAACCATTGAGATTGACGGATTCAATTCGATTGGAATAGTGAAGTTGGCATTGCTTATCCTACCGGCAACTCTACCAACAATGACACCATGATAAGCCGGGTTCTTTTCGTAGCTCCCAATATCTGGGTAGCCAAGAACAACATCAGCCGTGCTCAATCCATTCTTTTTCCTTCCCCCAGTATCAGTGTATCCTGGTACCCAAAGTTGTTGAATTGCTGCGCCGTAGTTAATAATGACTGCCCTCACCTTGTTCCACGCTTCGGCATCTGTTCCATTGGAGAGCTTTTCGCTCAACTTTGGCCGAAGTGTGACCCTCTTCACGGGAATACCCTTACTAGTCTTACCCCAATCCTCCATTAGTTGAAAATGCGTCTATAGGTGCGAGGCTATGGCTTATTCTGAGTGGAGAACCAATTATAAGTACGAGTGTGTGCTGATTGGTCAATCAAGGAACGTTTTACTTTCAGTCAGCTCGATTATGATATAAATATTACAGAACCTGTTGTCTCTTGTCTAACTACGTTTGCGGTCCATAATTCGAAATACATCAATCCATACATCAGAAGTGCTGAAGTCTGGGAGAGATTATAACGATACAATGACAAATTTAATAACAATGAGATGGAATCAAATAAAATATTTAGTATAAGCAACATTTGTTGTGCTTGATAAGTTAAGATCCAGTTGGTGTCATATTGTTTACACTAAAGTCGAAAAACGTCATACTTTTAATCAACAACCCAGAGCAGATGTTAAAATTTGTAGATTAATTCTACCAAAGTCAAAATGACTGCGAAAGTTTGGTCGGTCCATCAGATAGCCACAGTACTCATATGTATCTATAGCTCACTGTCTGTATGTGAAATATACACGTATATCTATAAAATTCCCAGTTTATATGCTCATATATGGCTCATATGTTCAAATAGCTAATTGACAGATGATAATTTCTTGACTGTTTGCTAATCATACGAAAAACGAACGCTCCCCAACCAAGACTTAGTGTGCTGGCTAGGAAAGGCTGGTGTTTTCTTTAATTCGTAAGGAAGACTAGTAGTCGATAAATTGTAGGAAAAAAGGAGACCTCTATTAAAACTTCTGCTTACAATTTTACGGAGGGACAATGAAATAAGCCCCTCTTGATTTGGCGACGAATTTAAGCAGCTTAAAATAATTAACTTATTTTTTAAACATATCAAGGAAAGAATTTTAATTTCAAATTTTGGCCATTTTATTGTGGATATACTGAATAACATTCAGAGCTTAGTTATCACTAACTTGATATTACAAAGAGACTATCAGATAGCGACATCTTGCCAATGGCATTCTTGGTGAATTCCAGTTTTGGCTTTGCAAATCCCGGTTAACAAAACCTGACTTAATGATCTATCGTCGACTGATGATGAGCTACGCGCCCGATCGATACCTATATAGTTATAAAATATCGACTGCGGCGCACGTTTTTCTGTCTTAACTCAATTAACCTCCAAAATAGCCGCAAATCTCAGAAATCACTAATAACATCTTCACTGCTACAAAATTAGGCCAAGAAACGACCTAATTTTACAAGCAGGCAAAATGTTACTTTGTGTTTTTCTTGGGCAAAAATATCCATTTTATCCGGTCCTCGAAAAGCTGAGGTGTTCACAGGTGAATATAATTGAGAGAATTGTGGAAAAACCGCAACGAACTGCCTTCCACCTACATTGCTTATGTGGGGTGTGTGATAGACACCCTGTGTGCACCCTGGGCGACGTATACTCATACGGCAAGTCTATTATTCGGCAGTTGACTTCCGACTTCAAAACA
>UZAE01001593.1:0-12471 GCA_900617975.1 Rodentolepis nana
TATGTATCTTGCTAGTGTTATTTTCAATTGTAAAACAAACCGCAAGAATGCAAATACGGTTCCCATATTCCACAGTCATTTCCTATAGCTACTTTTAAAGCCCTAAAAAAGGCCATTGGTTTGAAGAGAGCCTCGTGTGCCTTTCCACGTTCCCACCTTCCTGGTGTGATGAATCTCCCGTCTGTTGGGTTTTTGAAAATCACTCGCTTCGCTTTTATTATTCTTCTTCTTCTTTCTCCACCGCCATGCCACTTTTTCCCCGTTTTACTTCGAAATTAAAGAAATATCAAGATTTGCTTTCTACGTTAACACATTTATTTATACCAAATGGCAGGCGTTTTGATATTTATCATTAGCCCTTTAGTTGACTTCGGGCTTCACAGAGGGAGGAGGAACATCAAAATGACAAAAAGTCGAGAGTGGGAGGATGGAACAGATGAGTGTTTCAAAGATGTAAGAGAGAGACACAAAAGTAGGAAAAATGTGAGGTGAGTACTGTGGAAGTGGTCGAATTTGACATACAGTGGGGTGATGGTAGTTTGAAGTGAGAAGTCAACTGCCGGTTAATAGACTTTTTTGCCGTATGAGTATACGTTGCCCAGGGTTCACCACGTAGAGGTAAGTCTATCGCACACCCCCACGTTAACACCTTCATGCCTCACTCCTGTTTGCGGCCTTCTACTGACCTTACTTAAAATAGTCCTATAGATGGTAGAAATTAAATCTACCGTAAAACCTTAGAAACAAAATAATATATGATTAGTTGACTATTATCTACCCTAATCCAACAGCGAACAGCAATGAAAGTAATACTGGTCCTAAATTTCAATTTCAGAAATGATTGGAAAATGAAGGGGGTAGGAAATTTCCCCCCTTCAATAGTACATGCGTTGAGCATAAAATTTGATGATTTCGTAACTGAAAAGCCAGGACTCCCCAAATATATATCGCTGTCTTTCAGATCTCCAAAATATCCGTAAGAAGGATTTCAAGTCGATAAAGAGACAAATGCATGGAATGGCTTTTTCCGCTATTGTTAAAGGACTGAGTGCGATGGGACATTTCAATTGGCACAAATTTAGAGAGCGGCTGGTACCACTACTTTCTTCACCACAGTGCCAACAAAGAGCATCGGCTTTTCTGTTAGTAAATGATTCAAACAAAAAATATGGGAGCAGTAGAATATATTCGTCTTCTTGAATTGAGGGAATCTTTAAAACGGACTAATCTTTCATTCCAAGGCTGTCTCATAACATGATATCGTGTGTGGCTTAGATGGTCCGGAAAGAAATCTCATTGGAGCCTGGCTAAAAGTCTATTGTAATAATTAGATTTACAAATCTTCTTCATTTTCCAATTCCAGCTAATATTGCCCAATCATGGGCAAATATGGGTCAATCATGAGATCATTTTAAAAACCTTTTATTTGCACATTTCCAACAAAGCCCGGGGGTTATTTACACTTTCCTTCTTCAAATCACTAATATTCCAGAAATACGGTTGGGCCACTTGGCCGACTTGGCTGAGAAATGACAAGAAATTTTATCACAAAGTTCTATGCTTTCCTGCGAGAAGAATTTAGGTAAGAAACTCATTTCAAAGCGCACATTTGCGTTGAAATTACTATCATTTAATGGAGCTTGTCATTCATTCAGTTGAAGTTCAATAACTGAGAAATCGACCCTTGCTGTCGCAATCTGAAGTATTGCTAATGGTAAAGTTAATTGAAAAATCTCATAGTGTTTTCCAACATTCTTAAATAAATTGTAGAATGTTTAAAAATTTCCCTTGATGAACTATAAATTTAACATGGCATTATATGAAAACATAATCTTTCTTTAAGGTAAATAGTTATCAGCATTAATTGAAACAACTAAGTTTATAAGAGGTTTTATGTATGTTTGCCCCCTATCAAGTTGTGCGTGCAGGCGCGTGAAGGTCAGTGATGGTGCGCGCCATCCAATCAACTGTGGTCTATTTCGCGCTCCCCTTAAACCTCCCCCCCCCCCAACCGCAAAATTCTTTGCCCAACCCTTGCTTTAACCACCACCATTGCGCCCACTTATTTAGGCCTGATTCTTCTCCCGAACACTATATCGCCTCTTCTCAATCTTTCTTTGCGCTTATATCCTTTGACTCGGCAAATCATGTCGGAAAGTTATACAAGTGCAGCTAGTGTCATAGCGACCGCTACCGTTGCTTCCAGTGAAATTGGTTCGCTGTCAGTTGCAAATGGTTTGGGTAATTTTCTTCCAGTTATATGAATTTTACCCTTTTAACTTTCTTATTGCAAATTAATGTCTGTTGCACACGGAACGAATCCTTAAAAAACAAGCTGATGTCCAGCATAAAATTACTTCTATTTAATTGGGTGAAATAGCAATTGCCGCCATTTGATAAGGCCTAATTTTCACAAAACTTTATTATTTTACAATTTGTCAAAATGTTAAATGATCTTTTCTTCATAATTTGGAGGTAAGAATAATATATAGTCCATAACTTTTCCAAGTATTTTAAATGCTTTATAAATAGATTGTTCACATACAATACTCTGATCATTCAATTGATAACATGAACCTCTTAAGATTATAGAAATCCTTGTATTAGCATTATTGTATCCTCAACCACTCTATAATTTGATTAAAAAATCGATTTCCAAAATTCGTGGGAACATATTATTTATTATTTCATTTATTAGGTCAAATTCTTATAAGTAACATTAGTGTAAGAAAGTGACCTGATCGAAATGGATCATCTCACAAATTTCGCCTCAAATCTGTCATTTTTCTGACTTCTTCTTTAAATGGTTTTGCTTTGGAGTTATGTGATTAGCTAATTAAAAACTCACCGCTGTTATGAAAAAGTAGGTTAATGCTGCAATCATTAACCTACCTGGGTGTTCATGTGTTTTGTCCTAGTTAAATTTGGGGCATTATTTTGCAATTGTACTTGAGAGGAATGCGGGCATTCATTTGTGGTTAAGCAAAACAGGGATAAGATTTAACTACGGGTTGATTTGAAAAAAATATATATCGTCCGTTTTATTTGGTTAAGAAAATACCTCCCACAACTGGGAGAGGTAAAAACACTGAGTGATTTTTGTAGATTTGGGTCAGTAGTTGACATCTCTCAACACAAACGAATGCGGACATCATTTTAGCGTCATCGATATTTTGACGTTTAAACATAATTGTTTTTTCTACAAAGTGGAAGTTTTCAATAGCACTATGCAGTAATTTTTCAATCTCAGTAGCCGTGATACAATTGAAAATCCAAAAAAATAATTAAACCGTTTATATTGAAGCTTTTAGAATTGAATAGTCTAGAAGACGAATATTTGCTTCATAATTACCCATTTTTTAATCAGCACTACTAGAAAGAATTTCCTGACATTACCTAAATAACATTCAGCAGACAAGAGACAAGCATCGATTGTTTCGAAAGCTATCCTTTTTATTACACATTGTTCGTTTGCTTAAATCCTTAGAAACCTTCGACTTTCAGAAATCCAGAAATCACATCTCGAATAGCAGGCTACCGCACTCACTGGTATTAGGAGTAAGTTATGGCGAATTTCCACCAACACTTAACCTTAAGAATCAACCAAAGCCCAGTTATTCCAATATCACAGTTTCCAGTCAGGCAGATAGCTCAATTAATATGAATGTTTGCTCAAATAGCAACGAGGATAAGCAAAAAAAGCGCCGAAATCGAACGACATTTACTAGCTTCCAACTCAACGAAATGGAGCGCATATTCCAGGTAAGGTGATATGGAAGCTTAAAATAACCCCCCCCCCCATATTTTTAGAAAACTCACTATCCAGATGTTTACGCTAGGGAGCAACTAGCTCTAAGAACAGGACTTACTGAAGCCCGAGTTCAAGTGTGGTTCCAGAATCGGCGAGCGAAATGGCGTAAACGAGAAAGACTTTGCAATGGTAATAGTACCAGTGGTGTGGGAACTATTTCTCCAATGCCTTCAGTATTCTGCTATGGAGAGTTCCCCGATAACTCACATGTCTTCCCTGAAGGATTTCGAAAAGGTTTCGAACATCCTGAGGTGCCGTTCCCTTCTGATTTAATAGGAAGAAGGCCAGAGTATTCTCAATTTTTTTGTAATTCTATGCGTTCAACTGGACAGTATCAGAAAGCTCTTCTGCCCAGATATGTTAAACCACCGAATACACAAGTACCCTTCAATGAGGCTACGAGAATATTCAATTCACTTATGCCCAAACTGTATAATCCTACCGTTGAAGTTCCCCATTCACAAATTTCTCACCACCAATCACCATCGTCTC
The DNA here is from genome assembly GCA_900617975.1 of Rodentolepis nana. Taxonomy (NCBI): domain Eukaryota; kingdom Metazoa; phylum Platyhelminthes; class Cestoda; order Cyclophyllidea; family Hymenolepididae; genus Rodentolepis; species Rodentolepis nana. The sequence goes on from UZAE01001593.1 coordinate 4,304, forward strand.
TTCCACCTTCATCACATATTCCAGTGTCCGTATCTCTTTCACAGCAGCAAAATCTACACCATCCACACATTCACAATGCATCCCAATCCTCTTTCAATCTTCCTGTGAATCTTAAGGCTCCTGAGGGTATATCGAAGTTCATGAAGGAATGGCCAGAGTCAGACGATGCGAGATGGGCGCTTCACGATGGTCAATGGATGAAGCAGAAGTGTCAACAGCCTGGAATTTCGACTACAAATCAATCTCCAATTTACAGTCATCCCAGCTTTGATGCTTATTCAAAACATTATGGCGAATATGGTTGCTCTGAGCTGTCACTATCATCGCTGAATAAATAATTCTACCTACTTGGGAGTCAAGTCACCGGAATACCTCCGTTTTGTACATATAAAACAATTTTAATATGCTCATTTATTGTATGAAATAAATAAAACTCATTTTGGCAAAATTAATTTTGAATTTTTGATTTAAAGTGTTCGTACGGTTGAATGGAAATAATTTTTTTTCCTTTTGTAAATTACTTCGATCGATTAAAACACAGTTCAAAATTGTATGTGTTTAATGATTTGATGGACAGGGGCAGATGGCGTTGAATATCACTGTTTGCCACAAATGCTTCAACACTCATAGAAAGGCATTTTTCGTTTGAATGGCATATTAACCAGCCATCGTGCACTCACCTTCGAGTTACATGCATTTTTAATTGCAGAATAACTTTAACTATTCATAAGTGGAAACATCTTGAAGAGGTTGGATATTTTATTTGGCGAAGAAACCATCTTTTCATTGGTACTCCATAATACCGTTTAATTTCCTTGTAGAATTTCTACCACCTGTAAGGAATTAAAGCATGTGGAAACATATCAAATTTCTGAAACCAATAAAATAGGAGGAACGTGTCTAATGAGCCATTTCGATTTATTTTTTAATGTGTGTGTGGACGATAGGGGGGAAAATTTCCATAAAAGTAGCCGCCTCAAAGGTAGTGGTAGAATCTGATGTAGAATGTTAGTTAACAGTTGGGGACAATTTTCCTGTTTTCTTTTCGATGTCGCTTAACTTCATCTTTACAACAATAATCACATTATTTATTTATTTATTTCGAATGGCAGGCATTTGATAGCTATCATTAGTCCTTAGCTGACTTCGTACTTCACAGAGGGGAGAAACATCAAAGTTCAAGAGGGTGGACCGAAGAGTGATTTGCAGGTGTAAAAGAGACAGACACAATGATAGAGAGTAGGGTAAGGTGAATACAGTAGAAGTGGTCGACTATGACATGCAGTGGGGTAATGGTAGTTTTTTGCCGTATGAGTATACGTTGCCCAGGGTGCACCAAGACACACCCCATAATCAAATTATAGACTTCAGCTCGTGATCATTTCAATTTCTATTGCATGGACTTAAATGTACTTAAATCGTTGAGGGTTCTTACTTGTCGATAATAGGGTATACCACAAAGAATTAATTTGGAAACTTAAGGTACTACTAAACGACCCAGAAAGCTGTAGCAAAAGCTTCAATGACAGAGCATCTAGGGAAAAAATGCAAAATGGGAAGATGTTTTTTGAACCTCTTGAAATATTAGCATTTTTGAAAGAATTATAACCAACCCATAAAATACTCAATTACTTGGGTGCTCACATTCGGTCCCCCCTTTTAGCCAAGACTTGCATATTCAGTGTTGGTGGATGGATGAAGTGATATTGCCCTGTCGTGAACACACTTCAATTAATGGAGGTGACCTAAAATGCAATGATCCTTTTACCGTATAATCGTCTCTCGTCTGAGTTGTAATCTAATTTAGGATTTAAGTCGCACAATCATTTGCTACCCTTACCCGCGGTAATATAATAAAAATTTATTTATTTATTGCAAATGGCAGGCGTTATGATAGGTATCATTAGCCCTTTAGTTGACTTCGGGCTTCACAGAAAGGAAGATGAACATCAAGGTGGCAAAAAGTCGAGAGGGGGACAGAACAATGTTTCACAGATGTAAAAGAGATAGACAGACAGACACAAAGGTAGAGAAAAGGTAAGGTAAGATGAGTACTGTGGAATTATTCGAATATGAAATGCAGTGGGGTCACGGTAGTTTGAAGTCAGAAGTCAACTGCCGGTTAATAGACTTTTTTGCCGTATGAGTATACGTTGCCCAGGGTGCACCACGTGGAGGTAAGTCTATCGCACACCCCATATAATAAAAATAAATTGTGGAAAACAACTGAAATCAAATGAGGGTGAGTTTAACAAATGACAAGGGGAGGGGGACCTAAGCTATAATTAGATTAATGTTTAATTATCCGAGGATGTTATTTCATCGATCTCTGCAATTCGGTTGAGCTAAATACGGTGTTCATGATCAACATCTAGTGAGTAAGGTCTTCTACTCTGGTGTTTTAAACAGTATATGTCCAGCACATTGACCAAAATAGGAAGATTTTAGATTAACCGAGTGTGTTAATCTAGGGCGTCTTTTTAATTGGAAGGGGAAATAAAAGGACGGAAGGGATGTTGGAATGAGATTTATGCCACCTGACGGGAAGTATTCATTGCAGGATAATCTCAACAGCAGGCGCAGCGAGATTGCAAGACCTGCCTGTACAGCCCGTTTCACGCAGAGCGAAACACTGTGGTAGGAGAAAGAGACTGGCATTTCTAGTAGTTTGATTGACACACAAAGTGCGAAAACCCACTAAGAGCAAGTAGCCATTCAAACAGTTACAGTAGCAGTATTAGCAATAGCAGCACGCCTGCAATGACAGTAGGGGTCTGCCTCCTCAATCTTTGGTTCATCACTTACCCTCTGCTTTCCCCCACACCCCACACCCCCCACCCCCCACCTCCCCTCCTCTCTTCATCGTATCAATGGGAAAGCATGTGAAAACTCGCTGCCAGAGGTATGAATGCCCGCATGAGTGCAACCGTGTTTGACTTTTGACTAGTGCGCCCAATTTGGCGCGCGCGGGCGAACACACACACACAAAACCACAGAGAGATGCGCGTTAGGGCTAGGAAGGAGATCAAGATGTGTCTGACTGACGTGGGAGATTATTACTGCCAAATTAACAGGAAAGACAACACACGCACTTACTTATGTGTTAAGGCGGGGGGGGGGGGGGGGGGGGAGAAATAAGACGAGTGATTGGGAAGCAAAGACTTGCCTCTACGACAGATGGCAAGTCAGATAACTGCAATCAGTGTGAATGCCGTGTAAGGCTTCATAGAACTCTCAATAATTAATTAGCCCAAGATTTTCTTAATAGCAGGGGAATTATTGCGCTTTCTATTTCAGCAGCAAATTTCACTGTTTTTTGTGTAGTTTAACTACCTATATAATGTGTGGGTATTTTATTTATCTTTTTTGTAATTTAGTAGTTTAGTTCTTTTATAAGCCATCAAATATGCACTAAAGATTTATTTATATCAAAGTGAAAAAGTCTAGAGGGCGGGGGAAACAGAAGAGTTTTTCAAAGATGTAAAAGAGACAGACAAAATGGTAGAAAAAATGTGAGGTGAGTACTGTGGAAGAAGTCGAATATGCCAAACAGTGGGGTCATGGTAGTTTGAAGTCAGAAGTCAACTACCGGTTTATAGGCTTTTTTGCCGTATGAGTATACGTTGCCCAGGATGCACCACGTGGAGGTAAGTCTATCTATGTGCTAGAGATAAAAGAACTGGGTAACTATGTTTGGGTGAACCTTGAAAAGTGCCCCAACAAGCTCTAGAATCCTCTTGATGTCCTTATAATTAAGGTTCAAGTGGATTTGTTTTAGAAAAATTCTCATCAAGGTTACAGGATGGATTGATCTAAATAATATATTGATCGGGAGAATGGGATATTGACAATGCATAATCAAAGTCTAATTTGACCACAATAGCTTCACAAGAGGAGTATTTGGGATGTATTTCATTCATTTTAAGCTCAAATATAAAGATACAAGATTGGTAGTTGAATATATCGATTCCCAAGTGACAAGTTTTGCATTTTTCCTTATTTGCTTGATTCTGTGTATCACAAGAAAGATAAAACTTACCTAATATTAATAAAAAAACGGAAAATTTTCCTTCAAAGCTATCGTTAAATGGATGCTGTGAGTTGCAACTGGTGCTTCTATTGATGATAACTAATTTCATTGATAGCATTAGTAACACTGAGTGTAGGCTTCTCTTGATTTTCTTACTTAACATGCTACAATTTCATGTTTATTAACACATTTGGATAGATTGATTTGCCTACTTCAAAGGTGTTTACACAATTTACGCGGTGGAAGAACTGAAACTCATGCTATGTTGCACAGTCGTCCCGGTTTCAACTCATACAATAATACATTTCACCCAACTGCCCTACTCCTTGTTTTTTGGCGAACAGTGAAGAGTGAGAGCACAACTATAGGCCACTTTATTTCATTCTAAAAATGAATACCATCACTTCGCAAACCAATACTTATTTGTTTCTGTGATATCCCCTAACTTTCCCACCTTATTTTCTGCGTATCGAGGAAATTGGGCTGATTCCCTAATACTCCACTTCTAGACGTGTAGACAGTCAGACAGACTTAAGCTGCCTCTAACCTATCCTCACAGGGGAATTCTGTTGTCCTGTAGAGAGGCCACCCACATTTATGTCTTGATGTGCCATGACATACGGCCAATGAGTTTCAGAACCCTCACCATCAACTGCTTATATAGTCCAGTAAGTGAAAACAATTTTCAATGTAAAGGGAAGCAGGACTCCTCACTTAAACCTTGGATGCCCATTAGCGAATTCACACTACCTTAATAGCTTTTGATAATTCTATTGTGCAAGCTGTAATTATAGCGTAAGACTGCCGATGCACTAAGCGCAAAGAAGTATGAATTTCCTGGGGATAAGTTTTTTACCATCGAACGCTGTTCATTTTGTATAAGCCATGCTAAAGGATCGGACATTAATAATAACGAATAGCCTTGTTCTCTGGTAGGCTTTGTTTAAATCAGTCGTCTCTACATTTTCAATGCGATTACTAACAGCAGGTCACAATGATAAGTTGAGTTTGACATCGAAAGTGTAGGGGTATTTGATGGCTGAAATATAATGAGCACACAGATACAGTCATCCATTCAACTTCATCAGGAGTACAAGATTTAACCAAGGAGTGGTTAACACTTTGACTGCGATGTGCGCCATATATGGTACACAGTACACCGCAAGTCCGGCTCGAGTTAGAAGACGCCGCTTTCTAGTCCTTTCTAGGAGTCGCAGTGCTAAGGGGTTTGGAAAACGATGTCTAGTCGTAATGCATTTCGTCGATAAAGTCCTACTTTTGATTTTCGCAAGAATGCAATATAAAGTAATAATCTATCCTCATCCATGTAAATTTTACGTCTTTTGACAATATGCTTAATATAGTTTTATCCTATTTCATCTATGAAATTTATGCTGAATAATTCACTTCAATAAGAAATCTCATTTTTAATCCATGTGCGCTGCAAAACTATACCCTTATATTATGACTTAATTAAAGCATTGCCAATATCCTTTAACGAGCTGTCTAAACAGCATATTTTAAAAGCAAATGGTGTGTACACTAAAAAGTACTCTGACAGTTGTATCAGTAGAGCCTATCCAAGCCCTTTGGTTTAAAACTAAAAGTGGCCGCTTGCCGAAAAATGTGCGTTCTTTCAGAAGGGGCCTACTGAAGAAGCATGCACACAAAAAAACAAACAGAAGGATAATTGCCCCCCCCCCCTCCACCCAGAATTCGAACTCAGCGCGACAGCTGCTATTTCGTGGTCGCTTAGCCGGTGGTGACCACAGAGAGTCAAAATATGAAAGTTCTGGACGAATTGTCGCAAGTATGCGCATCTCTGGTCCAATTGGATTACTACATTCATGGCTTGCCGTTGATTGGCCAGCAATGGCGCGCGTATTTAAGGTTAAGGTAGGAGAGAGGGAGGGGTAGTTTTGAGCGGATGAAAGGGGAGGGGCAACAGAAGGGCCATAGTGTGGTAACTACGGGTAGGCTGCAGAAGGCGAATGACGAAGCTGATAGTAGAGTAAAAAGAAAAGAGTGTATGAATGAACGTGGAATTAACAGCTGTTAAAGGAAAGATAGAGTGAGAGAGGAAGAGAGAAATGATTAGGAGGAAAGAATATATGTAGAGGGATAAAATAGAAATGTCCCTTGCTTGTCTATTTATTGAGCTAAATACAAACATATATATATGAATGAATTTTTTAACTGTAATTAGCAATAAGAGATGTGAGTGCTAGATTCTACATTTTTATTTAAAATTAAAAGCGACCCGTCTTTGCAATCACTTTGCAGTTTGCACTAAGGATTCAGAATGAAGGTGCATGTAAAAAATGGCCTGAAGACAAAAACCACTTTAAGAGATCGATTGAGTTAGGCTAAAATCCGCCTCCTTTCAAAACTACAGCATTTCTAAAAGACTAGCAGGGCATAATAGCCATTCTCAGAACCAGAAGACCACGTGTTGGACAAATGTGTATTAGACGAGGGTAGCGGAATAAGGGAGAAAGCAACGAGAAGAGGAATTGGTAATTGAAGGGGAAAGAATCCATACTGAGCAACCGAAGTCCAGGTTGTCGAAAAGAGTGGAGTAGGGTAATAATGAAAAGGTTGACTAATTCAACATACTTACGTGCCGATGACCAACAGTGAAGTTATGAGTTATATATATTTAACTGGAGCTGTTATTGACTTTGGTCCTGTCCCCATGCTACCTGAAACGCCATTAATAGAGAAAACATGGTTACTTGTCATTGAATTTGTTTTAACTCAGTTAAAATTGTTCATATTGGTGCAAAAGTAACTTGACTCAACAAAAAAAGAACTTAGTGTTGACGCCTATCCACTGACATCTTTCAACTAAAATATCCAGTTTCACGCGTGCCACCAAGAACCCTCACAATGAAGTTGGGCTCAAATTGTAATACCACAGACAGTGATTGGGTTTGCATAAAAATTAAGTTTGAAAGGTAGGATGAATTTAGCAGAGAGAGAGGAATGCCTTCGTTTGACACACACCACATGGTGAAGATGGGAGGAGGAGGAAGGAGCAACGGGAGGAGAGCGAAGCAGCAATACATGAGGGATTTGTGGCAGGGTTCACTTTTTTCGCGGTCGAGCCAAGGCAAGTTGACTTTTTGGAAGACTGCACACGGGGGAGTAGAACACTGTACGCATGTGGATAATGATGAATAAATGGCAACTGTCTTCTCGTCCTTTTTATTTCTCTCTCTCTCTCTGCTACTTCGTGCTGACATTACTATCGTCGTTATCATTGCCATCAACATCATCACCATCATCATCATCGTGTTACTACTTCTTTTACCACAAATTCTACAGCTATTGAAAATCTTACGACTATTGGACTTTTTTCTCTATAGTCCTCCACTTATATCAATATGTGGGCTTTAATTATTGTCAATAATGACAGTTGTCTTGATATTAATGAGAGAAGTACACAAACCACAAGAGCCCTTATTTCTACCCTTGTCAAATTGACAGAGGAAAGCAATTAGTAATCTCGGTGCCCTCTGAAACCCGTCTCCCAATTCTGATCGCACTTAAATATCAAGGAAAGCTATTAGCCCCGCTGGAAATATAAATTTATTGAAACCCCAAACTTCCTCCATGTTGAGTTGATAGATTCACATTTTCATGAATATGCAAATAATAGCAATTTACAGAAACTGATTGATTTGTGAGATATTAAAATTTCTTTCATAAAGGGGATAAAATTTCATTATTCTTTTTTCCGCAGTTTATTAATTCTTCTAGCATTAGGTCATTAATTTTATTAACCACGAAGCCAATAAAAGTGTAGCGGATTGCTACCTTAGTAAAGCCTGACTGACTCAGAAATCTCTATGGCAGATTCTCCTACATCTAGCTAGACTCCCAGAACTAGCTAAGCTATAGCCCAGCTATAAAGGAAACAGACGTGTAGCACGGAGCACGTTTACTCAGGATGTATATTGCGGATCAAGTGTACACGCAGGGAGCTACTCATGATCAGGATGGGGGATTAGGTTAAACAGAGGTTGATGATTGTCACGTTTGTACGGTCGCTGCACACAGAGTTGTACGGCCGCACCTCCCAATCCTGGCGAGCAGACATCCAGGCATACGATGACGCACACAGCGATAACGTGTC
>UZAE01001594.1:0-12461 GCA_900617975.1 Rodentolepis nana
CACGTAGTGCACCCTGGACAACGTATACTCATACGGCAAAAAGGTCTATTAACCCGCAATTGACTTCTCACTTCAAACTATCATAGCCCGACTGCTTGTCATATTCGACCCCTTCTACAGTACTCATCTTACCTTTTTCTCTACCTTTGTGTCTGTCTGCCTCGTTTACATCTGTGAATCGCTATTCTGTTCCCCACACCTCGACTTTCTGCTACTTTGATGAACCTTCCCTCTGTAAAGCCCGAAGTCAGCTAAATGGCTAATGATAGCTATCAAAACGCCTGCCATTTGATATAAATAAATAAATGATAATAGAGGGTTTTGGAATCGATTAACTATGAAGAAATTTATGATCCTCAAACACCACACCCACAAGTGAGAAATTTTATCACCCTTTCATTGAGAAATTAATACTACTGATAAATAGTTAGACAAGCATAACTGCTCAGTTAAGTGTGCATAACCACCCACCAATAATTTCAAATATACAAATCTTGACTTCATTGGCTACGGGGGTATGCCAGGAGAGAGCTAAATGTTACAAATAGCTTTGCTCCAAATAGCAACCAGAGTATATTATAAGGGATTGAACTTCCCATCATGGTTGGTCAATACACGATTATCAAAGCATGCTCAAAGGAGTTGAACAGAACTAGAGCCTCTCAAATTAAGCTTCCTCACCATGTCGTTCAGGAAATGATTTCCGACTTTGTGAATGCATTCGATGACCACCACGACACCCATGCTACCATAATGGAAATTCATTTCAGTAGAATTCAGGTAATAAAGAGATTTTAGATAAAACCTTCTCCCCATCCTTCTTCGAATTAGAACGCGACAGAAAATACACTGTCAATCAAATTCCGGCACTATGCAGAATATCTTAACCTAAAAATTCAGTTCTGCATACGCAGACAAGCGGAGCTACTGCACATACTCCATTAGCTGTCTCCACAGTCAAGACAGTTGGCTTACATATTGGTAGTCTGCAGAACCATCTGCTCAAACAGTTCCGTAAATTGAGCTCGAAGTGCAGGAGAGGCTTCAACTTGAGGTTTGGTGAGAATGTTGTCTTGTAGAATGTGTGCCAGATCCTGCAATTGACGCGTAATCCGAGGCATGAAGGCAGAGGGTGCAGAAGGCCATTCTCGATTCGTTCGTCGATATTGTCGAGGCAATTCCTGAACATGTTTCGTCAGCGCTTGCACATTTTCCTAATTAAGAGGAACCAAAAATAGTAAGGAGGGTGGATTCTATGCTTCATTCTAAATCCAATGCCGATTTCCACAGTCTGCCGTCCCTAATATCGATAGGATTGTCGAATATTGCAAGATTAGCTTCAAACATAATTTCGGTTTCTTAACTTTTAGGTTAATTGATATTAATGCAGTAAGCAAACAAACCGAAGTATTTAACACATTTGACATTACTTCATGGTTTATGAAAACTTGCCTCAAATGAGCGAACAATGTTTTCTTTGACAGTATTCAATGACTTCCTAGTCCTCTCTATCGAGTCTTCAATACACTGAGTCAACCACTCAGGAAGGGGATCAGTGTCCTGATTTTGGAGTGTAGGTAGAACAAGGTTCACCAAACCACCCTCCTCAATCCATTTGAGGAAAAGACTGCCATCGAAAAAGACTAGAAGTAGGGATTCAATACTAGAGATTCCTCTCTACAAGAGATAAAAAGGAGTTGACGACCTCGATTCACTAATGTGGAAGGAAATGAAGAGTGAATGGTGAAAAAAGGCGTACTTTTTCAAGAGTTGTAGGCGCTTGGAGAACAGCCATCTTAGGAATTAAATAGGCATAAACATTCACCAATTGAAGAGAGAGTTTCCAAAAACGATGTCGCAAGGCGTCCAAATAGACGTCACCTGACCAACATCGCTGAATTTGTTGAGTTATAGTAGCAGTTAGCGCCAATGCGTAACCGACTACAAAAGGAAAATACAAAAAATAAATTTACTATGACCAAAACGCTAAGTAGACTAATTGTAAAATGTGGCAATCATCCACCATCTCGGAAACAATGGATTTCATGGGATATAAGCAAGCGTGATCGATGGAATCAGCTGCAAGAGGCCAGAATACTATTCAATAACATGTTTCATTGTCAATATAAATTTATGAATAATTAATGGGGGATTTATAATTATAAATAAAAGGGCCATGTTTTCGATGTAATTGTCGACCAATCACCTCATCCCCAATTGACAATATTCATAACCAACATTCACAAGGTGTTAGGGTATTTGTCTAGTTATTTTTTTCAGATCATTCACCTGCCTTGAATATTTTAAGCCGCCCTATTTCTAAGGCCTGATGAGAATAATGGGCTCGAACCCGCCATAATCATGAAAGAGCGTGATATTCAACAGGATGAATCACGGAGATCATCACCAGCATAAGGAGATTATGATTGCTGCTCTTATACGCAGAATAAGTGATGGCTGGGCTAGCATACAGTCCAGAGACGACTTAATGAGTTATATTGATTAAATTTGCCCAAATTGTCATTTTTCAGATCAGTAATACCTCGTTAGTAGCACAAAAAGCGACAGTAATACTACTAGCTTTATGACTTAATTAGAAATACTTGACTGAAAAGGGTTAAATTTAAATGAGAGAAGTCTTTATTCTAGGCGTCTAAAGATTTGAAATCTCGGCATAAGCCGTAACGAACCAACGACTACCCTTTTCTGAATTTCTCGAATCCTAGCGTACATTTACAAGCAGGTGCCTGAGCTCATCTTGCGCCCAGACACGGTAAAGGAAAAAACAGCACCCCACTTTCTCCCATATTATTATTATTATTACTATTATTTCAAATGGCAGGCGTTTTGAATATTTATCCTTAGCCAATTAGCTGACTTCAGGCTTCGGAAAATCAAAGTGAGAAAAATTCGAGGGGTGGAGCAGAAGAGTGATTCATAGATTTAGAGGAGACAGACAGACTCAAAGGTAGAGAAAAGGTGAGATGAGTACTGTGTAAGGAGTCGAATATGACATACAGTTGGGTCATGATAGCTTGGAGTCAGATGTCAACTGCCGGTTAATAGACTCTTTTGCCGTATAATTATACGTTGCCCAGGGTGCACCACGTGGCGGTAAGTCTATCGCACATCCCTTTTTCCCACATTAAACAAAGTGTTCAACGTTATTAATGAGCAATGAATTTTACTTCATTGTTAGGGGTCAAAATATCCAACCCCAAGGCAAACAAAGAACGCACCAGGAATTGTATGCTGCCTTGTCAATCACCAGGGATTGAACGACTGCAGGGTTATTAAAGCCATTACTACAATTCATGGTGAACTCTTTTTTGGTTTAAAAGATATAACTCAGGAATAGGAAGCTTAACAGATGGGTCAAAATCAGGATGACACACAATTTTCGGTGGAGACGTATAAAGTCGCCAGTTGAATTAGCTCCTCGGTTAACTATCGAAGAATTATCGCAGAAACTCACATTCTCATGGTGAAGTATGCAATTTCGCTTGAAGCCTATGGATAAATGAAATAGGATGGGAATTTGAATGCCATTGTACCAACTCTACCGAAATTTGAGTGGATAAACAAATGCGCTATGCTGTCAAGACAAAGAATTCGTCCTACACTACACCAATTTGATAGTGAGATCAAGAAGTTGATTGCTTACGACAATGTTAGTGGGAAAACACAATTTGGCTTCAAGTCAAACACAGACCAAGGTTGACTCTGCGAAGACTTCATCTATGCATTTGGTGGGATGTCAGTGGAATGCATTACGAAGAGCTAAAATCGAGCGAAACAGTTACAGCCGAAATTCATTGCCAAGAATTGGCAAGACTGAACCAGGAATTAAAATTATAAACGTCTACGTTTAGCTAACTTAAAATTGATAATTTTTTACAATTGCAATACTCAGCTCCCCACCCCCCCCCCCCCCCCCCCCCCCCCCCACCAAATCAAGAATGGCCTCACAAAGAATACAGAAGTTAAATTGGGGGGGGGAGGGGGGGGGAGTTAACCATATCATACACATATGTCAGGCCTCACCCCATCTAATTGCCACCTTTTCAGGGCCATGGAGAATACTTGAACGGAAAAAAGCTAGCTTGAAATGCGACTGAAGTGAAAAGCCGCCTAAATGAGCATTTTAATTAAAAAAACGGAAAGCCTTTTCCAAAGAGAGGATCGAATAAGTACAGAAGCGATGGGAGGGAGTTTCAACCGAAGATATATTTGTTTAAACAGGCATAACATTTTAGTGCTGTTTTAAAAATGTGCGGTTTCTTGAAGGCACTACCAATAAAAAAGTGCAAAAACGTAACCCGGCGTGTGCGAGCACGTGTTTAGACGCAAAAAAGGATACTAGCCCGATATAATTAGTAAACCCTATCGAAAGTTTGTAGATATTGTTAGCACACGGTGATCAAAGTGAACGCGTGCGGTAAGAAGTGGAAGTAAAGGGAGAATACAATTGAAGCGATACGAAGGAAAAGCATCCGTCCATAAACAACGATAGCCGAGCTAGATTTATTTACATTTCGGAGGAAAGTGATAGATTTACCACCATAATATAGGATTGATAGCGAGCGACCAAACGCGTTACTACCGAAGAATCGAAAGTAAATTAAGACAGCTATAAGGTGGTATTTGCTAGTATGCAGATTAACATGAGAAGGAAGAATGAACGATATACGGAAATACGATCAGTGCTCCTGGAGTCCGAAGTCCCCATTGTGGAAAGAAGGGGTTCCAACTAGTACTTCTTGGTCTGTCTGTCTGTCTCCCTATTTATTACTTTATCTTATCGTGCCTATAAAATATGCCATTGTAAATCGATATTTAGATCACGATTCCTATACTATCTTGGAAATCTATTAAGCAAGGTTACTGTATCCCCCTTACGGCCGATGAGTCATACTAATTTTCGACCAGCTAATTGCACGCGTAGCTTAATCTCCCACCCCACGTCTCCTCTCTCAGCATATGAAGCAGCCATAAATCTAAACCACAAATCTCCCTCAGCCATAATCAAATGCATATACCATGGGGACCGTCTTCAGCCGCTTTGAAAAATATCTTGGTGCATTCAGTGACAGCCTCATTGCATTCCTGATATCTGAAACAGAGCAGAAAAAGCAGGCAATGAAAAGGCTGTATACACTTCAAGTGAAAAAATAAGTAGTTAAACAGTAAAACAAAGGCGTACCGAAGTTGAAAGTAGACACTGAGGCTCCATTTACTGAGAAACGATACATAAGAGGAATGTTGCCTCAACTTGATGACCTGTTTTGTTGAATCCGTTCTTGCTTCCACAAGATCCAGGAATTCAAGTCCAATTTTATATAGCTAGACACAATTAAAAAACGGTGTAATTGAGATTAGGTGAATGGGATGAGGTTAATAAGCTTGTGGCAGCCAACAGTGAGGTCTACCTTATGGAACTTGTCGGGATTGCCAGCAGAGAAGATATCGGGAAGTTGACTGAGGAGAATATCGACAGTTTCAGGGAAGAAGGCGTCCACAATGACATCGAATTCACTTAACGGTTCGTAGCTAAACAGAATTAAAAAAGAAACGTTAACTGATAAATCTCAAGTTCATTCGGGGGTAGTGTCTACTAACGCCTATAGCGTGGGCAGGTAAGTAGAACCAAGGAATCCTTCAAATGAGGAACTCGCATTCTACCGCATCCCTCTCAGTCACTGAGTGTGCTCCAGTGGGTGCCGAAATCGTGACCTCTAATTGTGAAGACATTCAAATTGAACGTTATTCCATCGGTTAACAATGAAAAAAGATACAAAATCCACATCTGATTTGGCTAACAGGTGAACAGTCAAAACGCAAGATTCTACCATCTAAATAGGCTAGGGAAAATGAAAGACAGAAGTGAATTGCATCTAACTTCTGTGATTAAACAAAAGAATGCACGGAGGGGTATCCGCGACTCTCAGAGCCTTGTAGAAAATAGAAATCATTCAAAATATTTGGTCAAATCCAGTTCTGCGTACATAAACATTCTAAAAGTAAGAAAGATTCTTCAGACTAGGTGCAATTAGTCAAAAATGTAAGGCAATGAGTGTAAAATTGACGACTGAGTCGCCAATAAAGCCGCCAAAGTAGTACTCCTAATTTAAGGGCCTGACATAGTTGGACTTTGAGCCATTTCCTTGCAAGACTAAACGCGGACAAGAGTAGTGGAAAATTGGAGGAAAGAGGACATTGGAGAGGGGAGGAAGCGTCGATACTGAGCGAAAGTTACGCTGGTTGTGGTAAATATGGCGAGGAGGAAGTTGGCTGATTAAGAAGTCAAGTGATAATTAGGACGTATTGAGGCACAAGTCAGTACAACCAGTACCCACCACGAGTTCCGCATTCGAAGAGATGGATTTTCGAGGAAACAGTGGTATGCATTAGGCTGTGCCAAGCAAAAGGTGGAGTATTATTGATTATTTCGACTATAAGATAGTACGGCAAAGCTGGATGTCTAAGATTGACTTAAATAATTGTTAAGTCCGCTTAGGAAGGTACTTTCCATCACTTATCCTGTGTATTGGGAGGGGGGGGGGTTAGGACCATGAAGGCTCCATGATAAGAAACTAGAAATCTGCCACCTCATTTGCTAGCAGGGCTTTAGCAACGCTTTGATGAGCACCAACTCGTGACCTCACACTTCGGACGTTAACCATTATGAAATCGGCGTACTAGGAGTGAGTGACCCACTCATGGAATTAATCCAAATCGCATTGCAGCCCTAGTAAGTTTGATTAAGTCGATTGGTTAACGGATAGAATGAATAGGTTGGATATACAACAACAGTTAATGAATATCTGCATAAATATTGGTATATGAAGAAATAACAACATGAAGTCACCCAAACCCAAAGATCTCCCAATAAATGAATTTGAGAATTCAGTATGTGAAGAAATAGGGGGGTGAGGGGGGTGGGGTGGGGGGAACAAGGTGAACGCATTAAAAATACCTCTTATGCAAGCGTTTGAACACAAGAACCTGAAAGAGTGAGAGTTCACTATCCAGTAGATTGATGGCCTCCTTGAACATTCGCTGGAGTGTAGAAGCGGCAGCATCAATGTCTGCTCCAGTTGATGAGAGCTCCGGACAAGGCGAAAATATCTTCGAAAAGAGGTAACCATAATTATAAGAAAAAGTAGATACAAAAAGAATAAGTCGAAAATAGATAAATGCCTTTAAAATTGAAGCAAACACAATCACTGTCTTTAGAAATTGTGAGATTATACTATCCTTATTTTTCAAGAGAAAGGGCAACACATCTTCCAACACTCAAAATAGGGAGGGCTGTATATAGATATGCACATATACCTTAAAATAGTCAAATGTATTGAACTTAAGTATTGCATATTAATACAATAAAAATTGTTATTATATGACTTAGAAACAGCTTATCTTGATAATCCAACTAAAAATTAACGCAACATTTTCCGCACCTTAAAAGGAGTGCTACAGTATTGGCGGTTATGCATTGCCAAATATAAACTTCCAATTAAATAGAAGAAAGAATTCCTCACCTTAGAAAGTGGAGAATGAAGACAATGACTTCGATAGAGAGTCACAGCGCTCGAGAGCTTGTCGATGGAAATGTAAGTTGAGAGAACTTGACGCAAAATAGCCGAGGCCTTAGTTGAGGCGGGTGAATGCAATTGACCACTGGCCTGCACAATGTGGCAGAGGTCAAGTCCACTACACAAACGACCCTCCAACTGACCCTGAAGATTGGTTGTTATTTGTTGGATTCTCTGCGTTGACCAATAGAAATACGTGAAATACGATTCGAAAAAAACGATGTTCAAAACAATATATTTTGCCAATGAGTCTAGTGAAATAGGACTTATTTTCATATTAGACCAACCGAGCGTGACACTTATTCCTCGTATACTTCAAAGCTGAGAAAAGGTCCATTAAATTGCATACTCCACAATAAAATCATTCATTCCACTTATTCCACAATTTATGGCCTAAAATATTGCACCCCAGCATAGCATAAGTGTGCGACGATGCATAAACGGGGCCTATTTTTTTCCCGAAATTAAAAACGTATATTTAAAGATTGGCAAAAGATAAACGTCAACTCGCCTTATCGCCAAACGCTCTGATAGGGTGATAGAAACATGGTTCATTAATTAAGGATAGCATTGAGTGATTTTTTACGGCAAACAGTGACCCAGAAAGCAAGGAACAAACACAAGCAATTGGGTTTGGCAAATACGTTGCTTAAAAAGAAATTCTGCAACAGCACTCAGCAATAGAAAAAGCACTTTCAATAAACGTCAAATAATCTAGTCACCATATACATTAGACCAGTTTCCTCAGGGGCAACATAAGAAATTACTAGAACACTTGATTAATCAACAGAAATAAGATACGTTAAATGACCCAACACAAAATTGAAATGACAAAAACAATACATTCTATGCATTACTTCGATATTTATAAAACTGCCATGTATATGTGTATATTCCAACTGACTTAAAATCCAAAAAATAGTGACAAATTCCATCAGCGCACGACATTTCTAAGCAAAAATCAATTCAATCATAAGTTCATCAAAGAAGAGAACAACTCGCACCGTAAATACACAAAGCATTAAACAGAGTTAATAATTTTTACACTATAAATAATAAGTCTTTTATGAAGTGCACCGGTGATGTAGCGTCGTGTTTGAACATTAAATCATCCTTTAATCATCGATGTGCACGAAACACCAAATGAATTAACAAAATCAGAAGTGAGGAAGTCACTTTCATTAAACTCAGAATTCGATCACCCCCCCCCCCCCCCCCCCCCCCCAACCAGTTCAAGTAAACGGGACCTGATGTTAATTGAAGTCATCTACCTGATTGGCTGATCCTCCAAGGCCACAAATATATTACCACTACCAAACTTTCACAATGTGTTTATCGATCAATCATACAAAAGAGACTACACCGATTCGAAGTACGCACTACATTTTGTAAGGTATGCGCGTTTGATTTTAAAACGGTAGATAACACATTGCTGTGAGAGAGAGAGAGAGAGAAGGCACGAATTCCTCCTACAGACGAGGCCTACGCATATACACCGCAATGTGCGCGCGTGTTCTAACCCAGGAGCGAGATGATGCCGACCAATGGGAGAGTGCAAATGACGCCCGAGTGACGCACAGGTAGGTAATAAAGACCAGCAGCGAGCAAGCGAGACAGCTTGAGACAGGGCAAAAATTGCTGGTGCGCAAAAATTAGGTTGTGCATACACACACGTGTGGTAAAAATCCTTCAACGGGAGCACCCAATTTGTTTACGAGTTGGAATTCGTATTGCTATTATTGTAGCTAATGGAGCGTTTTTACTGATGGTTGAGAAAGTGGCACTTAGGAAGAAACACACAAATTCACACATTTAAAGCATGTGATAAATAAATGGAATAAAAGCGATTCGGTACACATGAGTTGAAACAAGCATTGTAACTACAATTTTAAGCAATTCACAGTTTAACCCTTTATCACTGTATCGATCTAAAAATTTATCGACTTTCCTATGAATAGCATTGAATCCCATTTCGTGTCAACTAGTATCATATCTGTTAGTTCACTTGAATGGTTACCCCTATTCATCCTTGTCACATTGTGTTATTATTCACTGGCTAAAATGCTAACTGATATTTCGGACACTACGAACAGCTGCAGTTTAATGACGGTCGGTTTTGTATTTGAATAACAGCCTACTGACATTTTAGTCAAATAATTTAATTAAATCATCCGATTGGGGATCACGTGCAGCACTTAGAGATAATTTGGTATTATATTCACCTGTAATATAAGGCTCAAGTAATTACCTATGACGCAAATCGTTAGGATTTAGTTCTATTGGGGAGTCTAAATAACTTTAGATTTCAATTAGCCGTCGTGCCGAGATTGAGAGAAGGAAGGGATTTTCGGATACCTTTTTGACCTTGTTCATTACCTCATAACCTTTAATGCTATTTTAATGGCACAAATTTTGCTACGTAAAACTGTTTGTGCGGAGGACAAGCCAAGACCCAAATAGCCTGGACAAAGTCCATTCTCCGTCTAGACGTGGTAGTCTTGAAATGAGGACCCTATATCTAGATTTGAACCAAGTCATTCAAACCAAATATGATGACTCAAGTAACAGAAGGCCACCAATGGAGTCTGCCGTTGCACAACGAAAGAGCACACTTAACACCTAAAGTCCGAGAAGTTGGGAAAATGCGACCTCATTTATAAACAGACTCCGTATTCTAGTAGATCCGTCACAGTATCACGACATCTAGATCACACTGGATTTAAGCATTAATTAAATTTAAATTGATAATGAACTGTACCATTAAAAATACCGAGATAACTGCATAAGAATAAATACTAATGACCATAGTTGCCCCTCAGAACAATCTGGTTTTCAATCATCAGAAACGTTTATACGAAAATTATTTGCATATAACTTAAACACAACATAAAGTGGCATTTGCAATAAGAAAGCAATCCAGTGGTAGGGCAAATGGCGAAGTCTGACTTACGGGTTTCAATTCCTCCACAAATGGATGGTTGACGCTCTTCTTCACAAAATGCTGCAACTTCGTGTACTCCTGAGCCACACGATCGATTTGCTGCTCTTCGGGAGATCTACAAGGAACATTTAATTTACTGATGGCGACTAATGGAGACCTGAGCCATGGCACCAATATTGAACCTCTTGGCCCCAAATAATCCCTTAAGTAGATTTCGTACCGCAGTTAGTCCAAGTCGGTTGTTTTTTGCCATGAAAAGACCGAGTTCAGTAGTTTGGGTTTGGGCCTTGCCTTAGCAATGCTGGTAATGATCTCATTTCAGTTTAATCAACTAGCTTCATACTGAAATGTTTCGAAGATTAGCCATCTGTGACGTACTCCTCATTCAAACAAAAAATAGGGACATTCGAGGCCTCTTAATTCAAAGAACTTACACCCTCGGCCATCTTCACTATCTTACTCCTGAAAGCGACTAAAAAGCTAGACAATGAAGCCATCATGACGAAAACAGTTTCCCACAGTTGGACAAATGCTGCCTATTTCGTCTTCCATCTAGGACTACGCCGCCTTCTAATTGACAGATCCTATAACTCCCCTCTACACTAAGACACCCATTGATTGTGTGTGCGTGTGTGGGGGGGGGGGCGGGAGGTGGCCTCTATGGCACGTTCTATCTTGCACAGTTTCACATAATGTGAACTTACATTAGCTTTTGATTATTATTTATTTATTTCAAATGGCAGGCGTTTTGATAGTTATCATTAGCCCTTTAGCTGACTTCAGGCTTTACAGATGGGAAGGAACATCAAAGTAACAGAAAGTCGAGGGGTGGAGAACATAAGAGTGATTTAGAGATGTAAAGAGACAGATATGAAAGTAGAGAAAAGGTAGGATGAGTACTGCGCCAGAAGTCATTCGCCAGTTAATAGACTTTTTTGCCGTGTGAATATACGTTGCCCAGGGTGCACCACGTGGAGGTAAGTCTATCACGCACCCCAGCTTTTGATTATAGACCTAGTTAATTTCAGATATTTTCTCACATATTAAGTGAAAAATAGCGAAAGAAGGCAAGTGGGTGAATGAAAATGGACTAACTCGTTCTCTGAAGAGCCATTCTTGAATTGGATGTTGAAATCTTCACTAGAGGGAGTCGCTGGAGAAAGCCACCGTTCCAATCGACTGGTACAGGTTGCCACAGTGATTAAACTATTGATCAATTCCTTCAAGAAAGAGAGAGAGATAAAAGCACCAGATCAAACACATTAGTCAAGAGATAAGTGAATCTAGTCGAACAGTTTTCCAAGGGGACACTAAGTTTCTACACTGTGACGCAAAAAAATATAACGAAACTAACTTGAAGATTTATGATCGTCTAGGTAATTTATATAGCAAGCCACGGTGTTCTCTTAAGATTCACCATAGGCAAACTATAATTTAAATTAAGGGTCAAATAAGAGCCCATTCTAATGGTAACTGCAATACAATTTCTCCGTGTATTCGGAGAATTCAACATGGATCAAAGACAATTAGTCTCATCCAATTTGCTTGCGAGTGGAATATCTAACCACACCAGCTAAAGAAGTGGATAGGAGAGAGTGGAGGGGGGGGGGGTGCGAAGGTCTTGGGTAACGCATCAGGGCGTACATTGATGCCACACACTCAACCCAAGATGGGAGATGAAAGACGCCTTTCTATAAAGAGCACAATTTTTTGTCATTACTCAATTCAAGAGCAACTATAGACATAATACATTTTTGGGCATTTGTTCAGGTTATTCGCTGGACGTGCACTACTTTGACAAATAATGATTGATCAAGATTGAAAGCACATTGAAAGAGCACGTATTGATTTTTCAAAGGTTATTTTTTCATCCAATTATATTCCCATGATCTCCCTTCCTAATAAATCACTTCGTCTTAAGGTAC
>UZAE01001595.1:0-12456 GCA_900617975.1 Rodentolepis nana
ATCAAAACGCCTGCCATTTGATATAATAATAATAATAATAGTTACCATTAGATCCTTAGTTGACTTCGGGCTTCACAGGGGAGGGGGGGGGAAGAATATCAAAATCGCAAAAAGTCGATTGGGGAGAACAGAAGAGTGATTCACAGATGCAAAAGAGACCGACAAAAAGGTAGGGGAAAAAAGGTAAGGTGAGTACGGTAAAGTGGTCTAATATGACATACATTCAGCTCATGGCAGTTTGAAGTCAACTCCCGGTTAATAGACTTAATTGTCGTATGAGACTACGTAGCCCAAGCTGCACCGAGTGAAAGTAAGTTTATCGCACACCTCGAGTTAGGGCTATTGATCGGCGTTCTGGTCCCTTGCTCAAGGTAGTACATGAGGTTATGACGGACTTGATAGGCTCGTTAAGACATGACAGATGGGGGTTTAAGTCATAATGACCACGGAGACATTAGTTCAGCTTTGTGAACGAAAAAATTTATTTTATAACAAATGGCAGGCGTTTTGATAGTTATCATTAGCCCTTTAGTTGATTTCAAGCTTCACAGAGGGGAGGAGGAACACCAAAGTGAGAAGAATTCGGGAGGGGGAATGGAAGAGTGATTCACAGGTGTAAAAGAGACAGACAGACACAAAGGCTCAGAAAGGGTAAGATGAGTACTGTGAAAGTAGTCAAATATGACATACAGTTGGGTGATGGTAGTTTTTAGTCAGAAGTCAACTGCCAGGTAATAGATTTTTTTGCCGTATGATTATACGTTGCCCAGGGTGCACCACATTTTTGCCGTATGATTATACGTTGCCCAGGGTGCACCACGAGGAGGTAAGTCCATCCCACACCCCTTGTGAACGAAAAATGAATTAAAGGTAATGTGATTAAGGCATAATTTTGGAAAAAAATATAGTCATCTTTCAATTTTTATAGACTGTATAGACCATACATTGTGAGAGGGAGAGCTTTTTAAGATTATAGTTGCATTTTATGCATTAATTTAATTTTTCTTGTCATGTCTCATTTACTTTGTTGGTTCATGAATGTGTAATAATTATATGAATATTGAAAAAGAACTGTATGGTCGATCTTTGTAAAATAAGAAGATTATAATTTACTGTGTCCCATCGACTAATCTCCTTTAAATCTCAACCATATTCTTTGAATATAATGAAATCTTCGTGAAATCTGCCTTAATTCGAAATTGTGAGCACCTTTTTTATATCCCTATATCAGTATCAATAGTTGATCGTGCCTAACTATGGAAAATATACAATTACCCTGCAATAATATCTTTCTTAAGCTATACTCGTCAAAATGTTTCATGATGGCTTTAATATATGAAATTGGTCTCGGTGAGTGCTTTGCTAAATCCTTCAAATGCGTTAGCTATCTTCTAACAGAGAGCTGGAGACGTTATCAGAGCACAATGTAGCTCAGAAATCACATGTTTAACCCTTTAACGCCGGAATGATTTTTTGCAATAATGCATTCAACCGCACTCACAAGTGTCTCACAACAGACTGGTGCCATCGACGTGATGAGTTTTTGTGGTGCACCAGGCGAAGACAATAGACGTATTACACATGTCTCAAACGACGACAGCGCCAATTCTATTGTGAATCTAGTACCAATGGAGCTTTTTTGACGGAGAACCTACGGTTCTAACCTAACGGTCTAAAACGATGGTGGATAATTTCACTTATTGCATGCTCAAATCGATGCAAGGATCATCAGAACTCAATGCACTAACTCCAAGTGACTTGGAACTCACTTTCAATTAACTAGTCAGATACTAAATAAAGACCTACTTCTTTTACATTTTTGCTCCCTTTAATAAAGGCATCAAAAGAATGAACTAATTTAATTTTCAAAAGTGTCCTTTGCTTATATATTTGGAAAAAACAATTGTTAATAACTAAGTCAATGAGAGAATTAAACAAATTAACAATTTTCACTTTCTTAAATAGTCTCATTGATGACAAAGTTTAGTATTTAATTCACGATTAAAAATTGAGATATCTAATTAGATTAACTTCAATTATGTTGTCATATAAAATTTAAATCAACGAGTAATGTACGCTACTCACAGCACTCCTATGGTCATTAATCACTATAGTATAACAGGAGGTATGATTAATATTGATTATCAATTGCTGATTATTGGCACAGCTGTGTTAACTTGGATCAAACTCTTTTATCTTATCATTCTTCACTTAATTTCTTAAATTCTTTGTGCTTTGTATGTCATAGTCATCGTTGCCCACACCTTGAATACAAGGTGCCATTCAGATTTCTACTGGCAGCCCAACGTGTTCACTCCATCTCGTAAGTTAGAAGGGATAGTGACATACACTGTAGATAATATTCCCCATATGTCATTTAATTCTCTGAATTTTTTGATCAATTGTATTTTTGTACTGCGCAGTGCAGATACTACTATAGGTGAAGCTTAGCAGATAAAATTCGCAAAGTGTCTGTAAGCCTCTGACATACAGAAGCGACAAATTTACCTTTGACTTGTCATTTTCTTGATTGTTTCTAATGTCATCTCAAATCGCGATGTTTCTTTTGTTTAGCAACATTTTATTTGAAACATGTCCTAAAATATATATCAAAATGGGGCCACACTTTGTGTTAGTAAGTACTGTTTCACTTCGTTTCTTTATCGTCTCCGAACACCTAAAGGCTAATTACGCTCGGTTCGGGGTAATGAACGGTGTGTGGAAGCCGCTATTTTGTGGAACACACATTTTATCATCCAATTTACAGATCTGAAATGGACAGTTTAATTTGGCTATTTAAATCGCGGATCTCATGAAAGACGTGCGCGATTGTCACTGGAGGGGGGCGGGGGGAAGGGGGTGGAGGAGGGTAAACAGTTTGTGTCCATTTGGGTACGTTCTCACAAAATTTACCCTTCTCTGAATCTCTAAAAAAACCTTAAAGCACTTTAATTCCGCAATTTTAGGCCAGTTGGGTAAAAAATTTGAAAGCTTTGTTCGCAATGGAGGCTTCATTGTCTACTTACAAGTAGACTTTTACCTGCTTTCCCACCAGATGATTAAAATTAATTAATCTATATTAAAGAATATACATATACATATACATATACATATATATATATATATATATATATATATATAGTACTGTGAGTACTGTGAAAGTAGTCGAATATGACATACAGTGAGGCGATGGTAGATTGAAGTGAGAAGTCAATTGCCAGTTAATATACTTTTTTGCCGTATGAGTATACGTTGCCCAGGATGCAACATGTGGAGGTAAGTCTATCGCACACCCCTAGAACATTGGTATAATGCTACTAAAACAATCGCGTGTGATTTCTTCTTACCTTAAACTCAAGAAAAAAGGCAACTTTGTTATGAGTTGGGATTTGATCTTTGAGTTTTTTAAAAAAAGTGGTTAAATTTACCTCTTGCACGAGTAGTAATTAAAATAGCATTTCCAGCCATATGATAGGAATGAATCCAATTGATCCGAAAATTCAATTATTTGAGTGAACTTGTTAGTAAGCTCTGAATACGGTGAATACGATCAATACATGGAGAGTGAACTTCGAATCAGTCACATTCCGCAGAGTGACCTATCACAATTGTAGGAAGTGGTGTATTTATTGACTTCAGAATTCCAATTCGACTTGATCTCTGAACACCCTTTGTTTCAATTACGAATTTCTACTTGAAATTAACCGTTTCCTTTGAAACCCCATTAGCCAATTTTAAGAAAGCCATCCCTTGATTAAGCCGAAAAAAATATTAAAATACTGTTTTTTTCCAAAAAAAAATCATAGACCTCAATTATTGTTCCCATCATAAGTTTATTTGCCGAACGTAGAGCTCTTGATCATAAAGCAATCAAAACTAAAAGATAGGCATTATTATTTTGCCGTTATTTCAAACATGGAAAGGCAACTAAATTGCGGTTTAACTTTAATACCCAACGTATTTTGAAATACTTAAATTCATAAAGCAATCAAAGTAAACACGTAGTTAACTTAGTGACACGAAACTATCGAAAATTAAGCCAACTGTATCTACTTTCCAATTTTTTAAGGTCCTTGTTTCACCACAAGGGTGGTCTTGTCGGAATTCAATTAGACAAAACGCGTCAGGCTCAGACGTCCCCGTAAAGTCGTCAATAATTTCGTTTTATTATTTTCACAATTGGGAAATGATATCGCCCGGGAATTAGGATATAATTTCAAGATATCCCCAGTGGCGCACTTTGTCCATTATTCATCGCAAATCTCAAGACCTTGGGAAGAGTCCTGATTTGCCAAGGGTATATTTCCAAATCCATGATTTGCTCGTGCATACCCAGGGGTAGCACATCTATGTCACTATTATTTACATCATTAAGGTTCTTGCCAATCTTCACCAGGTTTCCTTCCTCTCGCATTTCAGGGCTTGATTACACTACCAGGCTTTCCTGCTTAATCGATTATCGATTTTTCCCAAATTTTAAACTCTCGCTTCGCTCTGTTCAAGCCGCTTCTTCAGTTAAACAACTACTAAATGGACAAACTCTCTGCTCCTTACCAATAGAGTTTTGCAGTCAAAAAATGGGCATTTCCTTCACTATTTGCGGTGTTGCTCGTTAACATTGAAAAAATGGGTTACCACACGATTACCATAATTCTATACCTTATCTATAGTGCATTAATAATTGAAAATGTTTCACTTCGAGTATTTTATAATGTCATTCACCGTCTGCGTCAATGTTTCGATAATCTGTTAGTATTTTCGTCAAAACTGACTGAAGGATCGTCAAAACCATTTCTTATAAAAGTATAGCAAATTTGTGCTGTTTTCCCACAAGAGCTTTTGATAGTATAACCATTATTGATCAATGGAGGCTTAAATGAAATCTAAACGGCTTGAAGTAATAAATATTTTCATAAATGTTAGACTAGTCCTCGATTTCAAAACAAAAAAAACGTATTCTTTACCCACAAGATGGAACAAACCATTTGCCAGAGCATTGAGTCCCGTTTTCTTTCAATACAGTAGAAGTTCGTGATTGTTAGTTATTAAATCCTTTTTATTCAGGGACAACTATCCTCACAGCTGATCAAAACAGTAGCATTTGTGTTTTTAGAGAAGTGTGAAGTATTTATTGTCGTCAAGACCAGTCCAAGCTCTTGTGAGCTTTCTTCCTGCCATTGAATTGGTGTCAATATATATCTGAAATATTTTTTTCTTAAACATCTCACCTGTAACACCATCGAATTTAAGGAGCAAGGAAGTAACTATTAAAAGCTTAAGAAAGGGTTTTTCAGAAAATCACTTGAAGAGTGGATACTAGTAAACAATGCTATCAATTTCAACTACTTTTTCAACTATTCACGCCCTCTTTCCCAGAGCCGATAAAAATACTCCAATTAAACAAAATAAACGAGCTTAGTCGATAGGTCGTCTCTGCTTTAGTTAGTTAAGATCGAAATAAAGCGAATTCCATCGGCTAATTATTCTAATAAATGTAAGTCCTGTTTACCAAAATTAGATTCAAAAAAATACAAACTTTGCAATTAGCTTGAATATTAGAGGAGAGAACTAAACTAAACACCAAAGTTATGAGCAAAGTGGCACAACTAATAGAAATCGGTAACCCTTTGCTCAGAAGTAGACCTGTATCACAGTCCACCAGCATACGAAGGTCATTAAAAACGAGGCATCTTTAAGTTCACCATAAGCCATGTGAAGTACTAATCTTCCCAGTAAACCAGCGAATTAAAGTAAAGAAAATAGAGGGGATTACATACTGCGTGTTGTAACCACGGCTCTGTGCACCTTAAAGAGAGGGATATTCAATTCGTACCCTATCGAACGCTTCCATATGCGGACACAAGCCCACACATTTGGGAAGCCCTATGGGGGTTGTGTGCAGACGGGCCAGTTAGTGAGCGTCCCGGGCTGGCACTAGCCAATGCGTGCATTCTAGCGATCAAGCCATATTATCGATTTTATCTCCATGGCTACGCGACAACGCATGCGAATGTGCGACCGTGTGTTCGTGCGTAGCGCTTGTTCGCCTGGAATACGTGGGCTTTTCAGCCGGATTGTGTACTTGTGGGTTGGCATGAGCGCAATTCTGCATGCCTGTATGCAATCACTGGAGGGTGGGAAGGGGGGTGTGGGGGGGGGGGGAAGAATTATAAGTAGGAAAGCATGTCTTAGAGACTGTATGAAGAATCATGCAAATTGGATGGTGTCTGAATATTAACCCTAGTTATCACTTTTATTTCATGCCAAAATCACTTTTCCCACGCATTGCATAATTATATTAAGGGTAAAGGGACTATAAAATCTCGTTTTTAAATAGTTCGCACCCCATTGGAGAACTACGAACACATTTTCCATTATGAGATAGAAAGGGATTGTTTTTTAATTTCATTATTGAATTATAATTTTAAGTAGTACTTTTAAGTAATTAATATCATTGAACAAAAAAAGAATTACAAGGCCATTTTTCGAGTGCATTTGGCAGATAAATTTTTGTCTTCCAAAATAACATGCAAAAGGGGAGGTGTTGCCTCCTTTCTCAAAGAATGCGCAATGACCTTGGTTTTAAAAAACCCATTGGAACATTTTCGACGTGTTCGAATGAAACCCGTAAACTTCACCCCTACGTCGGCTACGGCCACTAGTGGCTCTATTACCGTTAAATTAGTTACCAACTGCCCGGAAATGCATTTACCACGTATCCCATTATGCAAGAACGCCTATTTCTAACCTCATATTTGGCTCCTTCCTGAGGTCCAAAAGTCTGTAGGTCTATAAGGTGGTAAATGAGAGATATGCAACTTAAGATCAATTGGTTTTCTACCTCCCATCTCTCTCCCCCTCTTCAAATCAATGTAAAATTCCACCCAGCTATCGAGGTCTTTCAACTTGACATCCACTTCAAAAATTAATGATGCTCGATTGGAAATATTAGGGATCCTTAATTCCATTTAAAATCAGATTTAACTTAGCTATCAGAATAGTCATGTAATAAAATTGAAAGTTAAGTAGAGTCTACTTTTCTTAATTATTTATTTTTATTGTTTTAAGGCAAATAACAAAACAATTTCTTTTAATTAATCCACTAAGCGAATTTAATTAAAACAAATGCTTTTACGAACTATTCGTTTGAAGGCAAGTCTGGAATTTCGATTAAATCTAGAGATTTTATTTTGAAAAAAAATAATGGGAAGCTAAAGAATGGCTTGGGATATTTATCAACTGTATTTTAAAAAGAATCTTTGCTTTTTTGCCAATATGGGGAAGGCTGTGTCAAATAAACGGATGCATTCCTAGCGAATTGAAGAGAAATATCACCATGGTAAACTATATCACAAATATGTGACTTTATTTGGACAAAAAGTTGAGGCGGTTAAGTTTAAGCTAATTTATGAAAGCCCACCGATGCGAATGTTGATCACATTTTTTAGCAATAGGCCATCATTATTTTACTGAGCTCCCCGAAATAGACCCCGTGAGAGGGAAAATCATGTGGCCAAATGATGTGGAATACGATCGAAACGAACAAAGACGAATGCAGGAAAGTAGTTGAAAAATGCGCTTCAGTTACCACGGCGTTGTCTTTGATCTGACTTGCGATAGTGGGAGTATACACTCAACCCACATGCCCTCTATGTAACCTACAGGAGGAAATGGAGAAGACCCACTTGATTCGGTGTCCAACCCTAATGGCAATGACAGAAATCCAGAGATACTGGGAAGCAAGAAGACAGCTAATGAATTGCTATTAATTAACTGCTATATATGTACCCCCCACCCATGGGCTGTGTTAATAACCGCTATAAATGTACCCCCCCCCCCTCTTGGGGAAGCTGAAGTCAAAGATTAAGGTAAGCAAGAAGACAGCTAATGAATTGCTATTAATTAACTGCCTGCCAGTTGAAATAAATAAATCAATTTTCAATTTTCTGTGTGAGTATTCCTTCTCACTGGGTTGGAGATAATATACACTTATCTTGAGCAGTGAACTTTCATACTATTGGAGTTCGTTGTGCTCGAATCAGCATCGATAATTAGAATACAATTAAGAGTATCTGTATATTTATAGAGTTCGATTTGCTTGGCCCAATTACTCATTCCGAACTTCGTGTAAGCAAAAATTCGTCGACAATCACTATACTGTAAGGAAATATCAATAAACTACCTATTTCTCATATATAATTTTAGTTCATTAGAATCTGTATTTCATTGGTGTGTGTATTAACAATTCACGATTTATATTGAGGGAAGGGGGGGTATGGG
Organism: Rodentolepis nana; assembly: GCA_900617975.1. Lineage (NCBI taxonomy): Eukaryota > Metazoa > Platyhelminthes > Cestoda > Cyclophyllidea > Hymenolepididae > Rodentolepis > Rodentolepis nana. The sequence goes on from UZAE01001595.1 coordinate 8,281, forward strand.
ATAGACTTACCTCCACATAGTGCACCCTGGGCAACGTATAATCATACGGCAAAAAAGTCTATTAACCGGCAGTTGACTTCTCACTTCAAACAACCATCATCCCCACTGTATGTCATATTCAACCCCTACCACAGTACTCATCTTACCCTTTCTGAGCCTTTATGTCTGTCTGTCTCTTTTACATCTGTGAATCACTCTTCTATTCCTCCTCCTGAATTATTCTCACTTCGATGTTTCTCCTCCCCTCTGTGAAGTCTGAATTCAACTAAAGGGCTAATGGCAACTATCAAAACGCCTGCTATTTGTTACAAATAAGTAAATATTGAGGGAGGGGGAGGGGAGTTGATCTATGTATCTCGAGAATTTTTCCAATCTTCAGCTGGTCCTAGGTAGAGTTAAAATCTGGCAATATTTCTCCTAATTTTTTCGCAATTGACTTTAAGGTACAATATGTTCACCTTCAATCTCTTTGAGGTTGGTTTATTTGTAAATGGATGATGCCATATCAGAGTATCTGTATATTTATAGAGCTCGATTTGCTTGACCCCATTACTCATTCCGAACTTGGTGTAAGCAAAATTTTGTTGGCAATCGCAATGTTACAAGGAGTTATCAATAAACTACCTGTTTCTCGTACATAATTTTAGTTCATTAGACCCTGTCATCCATCAGTGCGTGCATTAACAATTCATGAATTACATTGGGGGGAGGGGGGGGGGGGGGGGGGGGAGGGGGGAGAGTTGTTCTATGGATCTCGAAATTTTTTTCCAATCTTCAGCTGTTGCTAGGTAGAGGCAAAATCTGACAATGTTTCTCCTAATTTTTTTGCAATTGGATTAAGGTTCAATATGTTCACCTTCAAGCTCTTTGAGGTTTATTTATTTGAAAAGTGATGATGCAAATCTAACATTTTTCTTCCAAAATCATCCCTCTTCTACGTGATCTCAGTCTGTCACGTAGATGAATATTTAATAAACCATATCGCCCTTTCAAAAAATATTAAAAAAAACCGATCCTGAATTAATGCATTTACATCTAATACTGAGGTATTGCTTTCAATTTTCTTAGACTTAACTTGTTAACATGTAATTCGGCCCTTCTCTCTGAGCCATGTCGGTTCGCCAAAATGACGACGCTTTTCTGGAATGGAAAAAAGAAGCTTTTTTTGCTGTCTATCAATGACTGGCAGTCAAAGTGATATAACAATTAGATAAGGGAGTTTATTCACTTACGGCGTTTCGTGCATTTTTTTAAGGCATAATCTCAAATGAATAGCAATGTATATAGCGGAGATTCTTAGTCCTGAAAACATTTTGCGCTAATCAGATTTTAATGACATGAAGCGCCATCAATTCAAAATAGTGGAAAAATAGGAAATTTACTTATTTCTCAGCACATTAAACCATGAATTAAAGAATGTATATACAAGACGGGGTTGAATCACATGAGGCCAATAACTTGAATATTTACCAAAATAACCTCAAAATTATGCTAGCCATGAAATTCGTAAATTAGAAGATGGAAATACAATTTTGCCCTCTAAGTAATAATAATGTGCTTTAAGTAAAGTTATAAGTGTGCGATAGACTTACCTCCACGTGGGCAACGTATACTCATACGGCAGTTGACTTCAAACTACCATGACCCCGCTGTATGACATATTCGACCACTTCCACAGTACTACATCCCTCTAAATTTTCAACCCTCGTCTTTGAAATGCTCTTCAGTTCCCCACCTCTCGACTTTTTTTCACTTTGATGTTCCTTCCCCTCTGTGAAGCCTGAAGTCAACTAAAGGGCTATTGTTAACCATCGAAACGCCTGCCATTTAATATAAATAATAAGTTATAAGTAAAAATGTAAATGTGTGGAATGAGTCATCCGAGTTCCAAATTTAAAGTTTGCACTGAAAAAATAACGTTCTTAGGTGAAGTTTCTTTGGCATTAAATTCACCATAGCAGACATTGTAAAATTAATACATTTTTAGGGTATTTTCGAGAGGGCATTTCTTTCCAATTTGCTCACTTTCCCATCGACATGATTTGATAGAGACAAACAGGAATTCACAAATTTTGTAATGTTAGGGGTTTTTTCTACAATATTCAGACAGGTAGGTTCATAATTTTGTTATAAAATTTTTGATTGGTGGTATTTGGAGATCTCAACGTTTTGTCCATCAGAGAGGCATTTATCGCTCCTTTGGGGATCGCTAATTTAAGCTATATCAACAAATTTAATGTCACCCTATTTCAAGTCTATTGGGAGGTATGAAGTTGATAGACACTTCGGCATATGACGATTCAATTTAATAATTGAATGATTAATACTATTTTAGGGCCTTGCACAGTTAAAAAAATGATCCCTACCTTTGTGAAAAAATTGTCAGCCCTTCTTCAAGCAGTCTTGGCAACGTTATTCTTCATCACACTCACGCAATTGCTCTTGAGTTCGATTACGTTAAATAATTTCTTATTATCTTGATTGTGCGGCATCAGGTGTAACTTCGTGTTTCTTTTAAATTTCTAAAGGCACCTAGAGACTTGAGAGGTGTTTAAACGCAAGAGAACTGGGGTTTACTTCGTCACTGCCAGAAACCTTATTTCAATTGTAGGGATATCAAAAAATGCTCATTCATTACCCCTCTTAATTTTCCACTTCCACTGGTAATTTTTAGCGGATTTTAGTAAAAGTAGAGCGCCCATTATTCCATTTAAAAGCCAATAATTTCACCTTCAAATATTATCTCAGGTGTGGGGTGTACGATAGACTTACCTCCACGCGGTGCAACCTGGGCAACGTATACTCATGCGGCAAAAAGGTCTGAAAGCCGGCAGTTGACTTCTGAGTTCAAGATATCATAACCCCACAATATGTCATATTCGACCACTTTACAGTACTCACCTCAACTTTCATTTACCTTTGTGCCTGTCTCTTTTACATCTTTTAAACACTTTTCTGTCCCCCCCTCTCGACTTTTTTCGACTTGATGTTCCTCCTCCCCTATGTGAAGCCTGAAGTCAACTAAAGGGCTAATGATAACTATCATAGAGCCTGCCATTTGATATAAATAAATAAACCTCCAAAGGAGAAATCCTTCAATTCTTCAAATTCAATCATATATCTATGTCATTATTCAAGATGTCACCACCAGGTAATCTCTGTCATTTAAAATGAAGCACAACCCAGATCTAAGCCATAAGAAGATAATAGAAATCTTGTAATGAAGCCATAAAGTTTGATTTGAATTCAAATAAACTGGAAATGTTGTAAGTATTGGTTTTAGTCACTAGTGATATTGTCAGCCTTCCTGTTGCATCGATAACTTAACTTTTATCGTGTACAGCGTTAATGCGAAATTTCATTGTCGAACAGTGTAAGCGTTTTTTTGACATCTTCGTGGCTAATATTGGCACGATGAGCCAGATCGTTAAGGGCAGTATACAATAGAACAATTTGTTTATTTTAGACAGGCGCCAACAACGCATGAACATCGAGAGAAACCAAAAATGGTTGTTTTAAAAATAGTTTGTCTATTTATAACCTAAAATATTATTTCAATTATTGTTTTTCCAACCCACAGTCTGTTATGTTCTCATTTACTGGATTACCATCGAAGTAACTTTTTCTGCTCATTGTAACACAATGAAAATATCCTTTGTTAATATTGAATTTCTGAGGTGTGCGATAGACTTACCTCCACATGGTGCGTCCTTGGGCAACATTTACTTATCCGACTAAAAAGTCTATTAACCGGCAGTTGACTTCTGATCTCATACTACCATCACCCCACTGTATGTCATATTCCACTACTTTACGGTACCCACCTTACCTTTTTCTCTACCTTTGAGTCTGTCTGTCTCTTTTACATCTGTGAATCATCTTACCCTCTATAAAAGCTCGAAGTCAGCTAAAGGGTTAATGATAACTATCAAAACGTTGGCCATTTGAAATAAATAAATAAACAAGTCTATTAGCATACTTTACTAACTAAAGCGGTTGAAATAGTAAGAACAACTACCAAAATACAAGTGTCAAAGTTCCTAGTTTCGAGGTTTGCCAAGCAAAGGGATGGGTGTTTGGTCAAAAAACCTATCTGTCATCCTGACCTTTTCAAATCACGTCGAGGTCGACCGAAATTTTGGCCTCTCGAAGAGGGCTGAAAATGAGTCAACAGGT
>UZAE01001596.1:0-12442 GCA_900617975.1 Rodentolepis nana
AACCCCTACACAGTACTCATCTTACCCTTTCTGAGCCTTTTTGTCTCTTTTACATCTGTGAATCACTCTTGTATTCCTCCTCCCGAATTCTTCTCACTTTGATGTTTCTCCTACCCTCTGTGAAGCTTGAAGTCAACTAAAAAGCTAATGATAACTATCAAAACGCCTGCCATTTGTTATAAATATAAATTATTATTATTTTCATCTGCCTGACCTCTTTATCAGACAACATGATTATCATCCTTCAATAGAGACAGACAATTGTTCCTTCAGAAATGACTTTTCCTCAGCGATAACAGAGGAAATTTAAACAGGGTCTTTAAGTTTAATGCCTCTACTAATTTCAATTAGCATTGGTTAGCATTGTCTTGTATTAAACATTGGATGATGTCATCTAATGTCATGGCCAGTCTCTTAAATAAATCAAACTGCTAGTGGACTCTGAGCATGAAGGATAATGAACCCACCTAGGAACTTAAAACCGAGGCGTTGAAATCGTAACTATAACAAATTTTTCACATGTAATATAATTTTAAATGTCTGTTCTTCAAACTAAGTGGAATTTCATTCTTGTCTAATATTTCATTCTAAGGCCTATTATACCAGTCTTTTGTCAGTCAAGATTTAGTCAATGGGCTTGGACATTAATACCGTTGCATAACATTATTGAGGACTAAGCCCACGATCTTTAGAGTCGGCTGCTATTCCACAATTATGAATGTCAAAATTTCCCCGGATGTTAGCGACGGTGAAATTTACGGTTAATTTCAGGAAGTGGGTAGAACAAGCTATAAATTTAATTACAAACTTCCATTTGAACACTTATCTTTTAGGAAATTGTTCCAACAGAAATCTTTGTCAAGTTGATTCCTTCTGTATATGTGCCAAACAACTTCCATTGTCTGTTAATGTCAACCGATTTGCTGTGATCCTTTTTTTCAGATTGAAAATGCACAAATTCACAGAAAATGAAAGGACTTCATTTATGTTGCATAAACAAATGATTGCTTCAATCAACTCACACACAAAAAATGCAGACAACTTTTAGTTGATTAGTTAACCAAACAGACTGTTAAGAGGGCGCATCCTTTTACTTCATTTTCACAGTCCTCGCATTTCTTTTTTTTCTGGAAAAAGAAATTTCCAAAATTCAATCATTTGGCACATTTACTTTGTTTAGTTAAAGCAATGTTTTACTGAACGAAATATTGACAATGACTCATTAAAATAAAACCACCACTATTTTTGTCACCAACTCACATTCTTTTTCTTCCGCGGAGGGACAATCTGAAATTCGGGATAAAAGTACATTAATTAAAGTTCATATTCAAAGATAAAGGATGGTTTTATCTTATTTTATATAAATCTCATTTTATGGATATGCAAGCATGGGAGCTTGATATTTCCTGGTTTATCCCAATGCGTAATATTCCTTAATATATCCAGTAACTGGAGTTGTAACACGTGTCAATGGGAAATGGTTCCTGTGCCTAAAAGGTCTAAGATTTGCAATTCTTAGAAACTTGATATTTTACTATGAGAAGATAGGTATTATCTAACAGCATCCTAATATAAATAAAAAAACGTGCAAGATCTGTACCAATACCTTAAGAGCGAGATAAATGGCTCAAAACCCAAATTTGCTCAAAATATCGATTGATATCAGTTTTCTCTTACTTCCTGGCGGTATAGCAGGTTAGTAATCTGACTTCCAAAGATTTGTTAGAAAAACCGGAGTAGAAAACTTTGGTAAATCGGGTAATTGTTATTAAAAATAAAAGTTGATAATTCTTGTCATAATTTATTTTGCCCCAAATATTTATTCATCTCATTCAGATCCCGGCCCAAGTTATTAGAGAAGGGAGAGATTTATGGTGGCGAAAAAAGGACTACTGCAATAGCAGATACGCACACTCTAGAATCAAGTATGCGAAAGTAGAGAGGTTGTGCCCGGAGGGCAGTATTGGGAATCGCAGGAGGCAGCGGTGTTGGCCCAGCCTGGCACAAGTATACGCTTTTATGCACACAACAAAATGCACACTCACCTTCTTAAGTCGATCCATGGCGTTTTGTAGAAAGTTCAGAACTGGTCCCTAAAAAGGGCATTAAGACGAATTATGCACGCATTTTTCGCCATCCAGCTACCCTACAGCATAATAAAACGCCTCTATTTAATTTTATCGTGTTAAAGCCTACAATCTGCAACTTACTCTGTCAGCTTCGCGTTCTGCTGCTTCCTAAATTATAGAAAGAGAGAAGAAATAGAATTAATTTTTCTACTGGTCTTGATCGATTATCGATAATCCAACATTCATAGGGTTTTCGCTTAAAATATCGATCAAATATCGTTATTCTTACTTGGTCTTAGGTCTTAAGTTTTGTGTCTTTGGTTTGTGAAATTTAAGTCCTTTAAAAGTTCACTCTTAGCCATTTTTTTTGCCAGTTGTCACTGCCCGCCAGTTTACTTTCCTAGAGTGAATAAGATTTTTGACTGATTCTATTGACATGTGTAACCCTTCCTTTTCACGTTCAGTCTACGAGTTTTAGACAACTGAGTTTTAGCTTTGCGAATTCCCTTTTCGAAGGGATAAAAGTAGCCCTATTTTTCTGTTTTCTCTTTTTTTGTTCCGTGAAAAAGGGTGTGTATTTACTTTGCTCTAAGAGATTCTGTTTTTGTTCTACCTCGCAGGTTTGGGTGCTCCATTGATTTTAAAAGGTTCGCAAGACTTTTTAACTACTGATAATAAATTATAGAGAGTTATATAATCAATTGCAGGTTCGATATTGCAGTGTTGGTTTAAATATAGCAAGCAATGTGATAGTCATCTCTTTACCGGTAATACTATGAATATGAGTTTGAGAATTATTTAGAACACAAAAAGTCCAGTATCTCTGTTTTTAGGGAGATTCAAAGCATAAAAGAGCTGGAAAATTCCTTACCGGGAAATTAAATATTTATGTCCAAAAAATAGTTTTAAGCGGCTCATTTAACTCCTATAAAAGTCAATTGAACAGGTATACGTACGTGTTATGAACCAATAAAATCTTGAATGAAACCTATGAACGGTGATTCGTAACTATTTAATTACTAATATAGATAAATCAAAAATTTTAAAATGCATCAAATCAATATTGAGAATGGAATGGAATAAGCAGTCAGAACTGATAATTTGAGAGTAAAGATCTTTTTTTACATTTAGGTAAGATGGTGTTGTAATATACAATAGAAAAAGTGGTCAGCTTCAAACTTAAGGCCAAACATTATCAATCATTAGGGAAAAGTAAATAATCTGATTAGAAACAGGCAAAAAGGCATTCAAAAATAATCAGCAAATAGTTCTTTTGTTCAAGTTCAAGAACAAAAGATAATCACTACTTTAATTGACCGATCTTCCCCGTGTTCAGTTTTTTTTTAATTTATTTCCGGGAAAAACTAGAAGTACGGTTTTTTTATATTAAAGTAATGAAAGTTTTAACAATTTTTATATCTAAGCCCAGTGGTGATTAGAACAAAGTAAACTCATCACCATTAAATTATGAATAAATATCATTGTTAGATTTTAATGGTACCTCTATTAACTTCAAAATCTATTCATAGATATTGTCAGGTCCATAAAAAACTTTTTCTCAATAATTATCTCAAAACTCAATCCCACTTCCATGTTATGTTGGTGTTTAAATTTTAAGTACTTGAATAAAGTACCATTTTTTCATAGCTGTCTAATTTACTTAAATAGACCAATGTTTGCCTGAGCATTAGCCTCAAAACAAAAGAAGACTATGGTATTGTTAAGTAAATAAAAGTGATTATTTTGAGAATGGAATATTTTATATGCAATTTCGACAGGAATTTATTTCAGTTCTGAAACTTCAAACGAGACAGTAATAAGTTAAAAGCGCTGTTAGGGCCGTAAAATTTTATGGAGCAAGAGCTGTTACGCATGAACTACAAGATAAATGACTTTTAAGGACTGAAATTTTAAATCGATACGATTCCCCAAAGAGATGATTAGACAACAACAATATTTGCAACATGCCTTGTAATGTGTCCAATAGGCTGTTTTAAATTTTGTTTTAGTATTTAACAAGAAGCATAATCTTAATAAACAACTGCAAGCAAGCATGGAATTCAGTTTAAATTATAAGTACTTTACAAAAATAAGAAATATTTCTCAAATTTAATTTAGAACTAATTCAATCTTACCCACTCCTCTTGAGTAATTGACGGATCAATCATCTTGAACAATTAAGTAACACAAAATGGTCTTCGGTTCTGGATTATGAGCTTAAAACTACTTGAAAACTCACATGCAAACCCTAGTCACTTGGTAATTAGACCATTGCAACATGACTGGAGTAATGATGTTTTTCATTTTTAAGATCTTGTGAAGTAATTAGTTCGTGGTCTTATTATTGTCAGATGGTGATCATATCGCTTTAAGGAATTGTATAAAAGCTCATCATCGAACGCAGATGTTTTCGTTTACAAAGTGACAAAGAAACTTGCTTGAATATCAGTTCCTTGTATAAAACATATGATTCATTCTCTCATCTAAACTCATTCAGAGTAAGTAATATGGGTCATGGTACTTTCGATCTCACGGCAATATGGTAGTGAATAAAGAGGCATTCTAACTTGTTTAATAGTAACCAAGCGCCAATTGTTGGAGTTTACTAAATTTTATGTTGGTAAAATTTTCTATAGATCTTCTAGTACCACCTATCTCCTTAAAAACTGTTGTTAGATACAAATAATTCAGAAGTATGACCGGCCCACAGGCTTTGAGCATCGCTAGCAAAAATTCGGCCGGATACTCAAAGATATAATCTGGAAATTTTGAACCATAGCATACGGACAGAACAGGGCTAAAGTGATTTTAATGGGAAAGGGCTTCTCTTCAACGTTCCTAATATTTTTATTTCATTTCATTCTCTTATTTAACCCCCCCCCCCTCCATGCCATAATGAACAGTATTTCATATTTTTTCTATCTCATAATTATTTTTTTACGCTTTTCTTACTGCTGATAAGTAATAATAGTAGTTTAGACACAACAAAAATATACTTAGTTTGCTACCAATTATGCCAGGCAGCCACTCTTCGCATTACGATCGGCTGTGTTAATTTAGCAATCTCTGAATGTGCTTCTAAGTATATATCTAATTTGTCATGTAACGTTTTTTGCCTTTATATTGACGTTTATTGTCTGCACTTTGAAAGCTTTTTTCCACGCTGTGATTTTGACTTCCGTCTAGTTATTGCCAAAGGTATATCTTTGTAAATAGTCATCATAAATTATTTAGTGAGTGAAATAAATCGCGGATAGTCACCAATGGAGTAGAGTTAAAGTTTACAAAGTCAATCAATGGTATTAACTCCGAGAAGGTTAGTATTTTTGAATAAAAAGTATTCATTTTTCAAAACACGAGGAAAACAAAAGCACTTTTGTCTGGTCACTGAAGTGAGAAGTGGTCGTTAGAGTGATGCATGACGCAGACAAGAGAGTCGTGTGTATTTCAACAGTCTGGTGGAAGGCAGATAGATCTGTTCAAAGCTCCAAACAATTCATGTACTAATTACTCACTGCGCTATCTTTGCCCTTCCCCAAAAATGTCTGGGAGCTATAAATATGTCCTGGCTTTTTATTGTATTTGAAAACAAAATATATTTTTAGCTTCCGAATTGTGTATAAGTGTTAACTGATGACTTTGTATTATGACAGCGGCTGAAACTTTGTTGAAAAGGAATTTGATAACTTCCATTCATGTTGATATTACTGTTATGCTTAAATTTGAGCAAATTTCTGCAGCGAAATTTAGTGCCTGGAGTTGATGGATAAAATCAGCAGAGAACATTGATCAAAAAAATGATTAAAGCCTATGGCGTCATCTACAACTACCTTCCAGGTTAAATGTTCAAGAGAAATTCAATAAGTGGTCATGTGATGTAATAGAAAGTGCACGGAGACCTCGAATTCGAATGCGTCAAAATTACTTCATCATTGATATTGTGAAAAGATTTGGACAAACTTGTCAAAATCAAATAGCACTGTTGTTGTCTTCGACAGTAGTCCTTGGGAGTGTCTACAGAGACAGGCTCTTCTCTTCAACTGCTTATTTTCGCAAAGACTTTTTCATCATTAACACCAAGCTTGAATACAGGCAGTAGAGCTTATTATTGCTCCATTAATAATTACTAATTATTTTGGCCCATATTTTCCGCGCTCAAAAAAATTTTATCTTTACGACTTTACGACATGGTTGTTGCACTATTACCCTTTTTGTTTAGTTCTAATGGTACTTCTTATAAATACAAGTTAAGGAAGGCTAAATGACGCATTCCAGAGGGAAGCGTAAGTGGACTCATGCTTATTCGATAATTTTAGTAAATGATCGATTGGGTGCCACCAAAAGCAAAAATTTTACCCTCGCTCATTACATTGTAAATGGAAAATTTAAAACTAAAAACTTACTTCGCTGTTAGGATATACTTAGGATGCCAAGTAAACATGAGTAAGCACAAACGAGTGAATATTTCCGTTTGGCCTGTTTAAATGCTCGTGTGGCTAAAGGGGAGAAAACAAAAGTTGAGTGGGAGTCAAAATTGGAATATCCAACATAAATTTCAGAATCTTGTCTAAATTAAGTAGTGTTTTGAATTTTAGCAACTACAATTAAAACACTACACTGTTAAGCGAGTTAATTTATTTTAATTATAAAATCATATTAAGCATTGTCTATGTTCAATAACTTAAACAATTGATAACGTAAAAGTGGTTGAACTGAAGTAAATGAGTCAAGTTAAGAATTTCGCATTTTTTTAAACTAACTAAATAACAAATCCGTTAAACGCACTACTTACCTTGGAAACGAAGTACCATTAAATATGTATTGATTAAGTGCAAAAAGAATATTCTATAAGAATAAGGAAAAATTAGTCTCTTTCCCTCTTCGATGTCTACTTCAAAATTGATTCTGAGCATTAAGCTGGACAAAATTTTTTCTTTAAAATTACTAATAATTCCTTGAGCACATAATTCCAAAAGTGTAAAAGTACAAACAATTTCTCACCTCACTGGCTTAGGTCATCTGCGATTGTTATTTTTTGAGGATAATAAGTAACAGTTTATTTTCGTAATCTTTTTGTCATGATATTTTATATTTCCATCAAAAAAAGACCTTTTTAGCTTCATCTAATATATGAAGTCATTTCAATAAAGACTGAATAGAACATAAATGGAATCAATACTTTTAGCATTAACTTCATTAATATTTCTCAGTTCAGCATAGTGAGTATTTAATCAAATAGAGATTCTTCGGAAAAATTGAATACAATAATTGCATTTAAATTTTCGATTTGAAAACAAACTTGTCGTTTCTGGGTCCCATTTACGAGATTTTCAAGAGATCAGAAAATTATTTATTATTTTTGCGTAAACAACTCTTGTCTCTTGCACCAACATGTAACGTAATCAATTGTCAAAACCTAAATTATTTATCTCAATTAGGGTTTGTTTATAGTTACAAAGAAGACATGCTGACTTAACCACTAATTAATCCACAAAGGGCATAAAATCAAGCGGTTTTATTGAAATACAAAGTCTCAATGGGGGTGGGGCGAATATCAGTGCGCGAAAACTCGTAAGAGAAGAGAGAAGGTAAGAGTAGACAGCAGGGGAAAGAAATAAAATTAACAGAAGAAAACGGTAGAAGGAGATGGATAGAAGGTTAGCACGCACTCATTTTATCAGAGAGTGTAGGGGGTGGTTGATATTTTTCGAAGATAGAGCAAAAAATATTGCATTTTTGTACACAAACATACAAACAAAATTCATATAGGGAGACAGACCACACACAAACAATTGAACACATACTCAAGCGCAGTCAAACTTTTCATAGCACATTTTTATATGAAATTCATTTATTCTTGGTCAGCCTCTTCTTGGGGTTGGCTTTGTTCACCATCCTTATGTTCTGAAATTTGCGCAAAAGACTCCATTAAGTGATATAATATATAGTGGGGAAAAGGGGTATAGTTTGCAATTGCTCGAAAACTCACCTTCAGGTGTTGCTTCAGTTTTGGATGCTGTGTCTTCCTCCTCTTTGTCGTTAGCCTTCTCTTCCTTCCCATTTGCTGCGGCTTCGGATTTTGCCTACATATATGTACCGAAATTAAATAAATCCAAGTTGAAGGCAAACCTTCTTAGCTCCCTTCGTGGAAAATTTCTACAAAAATAATTAATAAGTGCGGTTATTGCTCGTGTCCATGTGTAAAACAATGGATTTCATTTTTTCTTTCAGTTTCAAACTTACAACATGGCTGGCCAAGTTCTTCATCCATTCCTTAATTGCATTGCCCTTCTTCTAAAATATTGGTAATTTAGCGTTTCATTTTAAGTTCATAATTGTAAAATGAGTTTACTTAAATTAACCAACCTTGCTATTCTCGCCGTTAGTATGGACTTCGGCCTAAAATTCAAAGAAGTATTTGGTAATAGTGTCGACTATATCCTACTGAGGATAATTAAAATAACCTATGTCAATTAACTGACCGGTTTTTCCTCTGTGACACCATCAGCGGCAATTGGCTCTGCAGTGGGAGTTTCGACTTCAGGGGTACTCTTTAAATTTCACATTAAAGGGGCATTAAAGCATAAACATGAGAAAGGAAGGAAAGCTTAAGTGGGTATACTTACTTCGGGAGCTTTGTTCTCAACATCGGTCATTTTTGTGGGGTGAGAGGAGCACTGTAAATCCAAACACGCTGGTGAATTTTGGCAAGCACACCGGTGGCCCAGGACTTATATCTGAACGGGGTATGGTACTCCTATTGGCTACTTGAGGATTACATGATTGACCAATCCTAAGACGGCGTGTCATATTTATGACGCAAAGTTTGGTGTACGGTGCTGTCGTGTGTGCGCGTGGCATACGTTAAACCCGGTGGGAGGGGTGAGTTGAGAAAGTTGAGGCGATGTGTGAAAGGGGGTGAGGGGTGGTAGAGGAAGGTGACGGTTAGGCCATGTGGAGAGTGAGGGGGGAGGGAGAGACGGACGTCGTGCGCACATACACACACATACATGTTGCATGTCCCTTATTGTTTACTTGCGTGATGACTTCAGAGAGAAATCAGAGGGACGTACTCCTAATAGACAGCCAATAAAGCCGTCCTGGAATATACGTTTGCAGACAGTATATCTGGGTTTCGAAGTCAATATTTGATGATTTGAAAAAAAGTACAAATATAATTCAATGGCTTGTTGTATACGAATTTTGCGACATGTAACGAAGAGCAAGCTCATATTTATGAGGACTACTAAGACGACAGAGGGTCAACCAAAATCATCAATGAGTAGTACATTGCTTTGTGTTCAACAAATGAATTTTCGTTTACGTCTTTAATGCCCCGTCCGAATTTATCTGATGACTAACTAGCAGAAATCATTAATAATACGATTGTAAATATTATACTGCTTGCTTGGTTCACATCGATGATGACTTTGACAATAGAACACAAACCATTTTTGCTCTCATGCACTACAAGGAGATAGAGAGCTCTTCAGCCCAATATGTCCACTCTTCCTTCTTTGAATTTCGACATTTACTTCTGAAAGTTATGCTCATAGAAAATCGTTCTCCTCATATGTCAAACTTTACTTTAAATTCAATTGATATCGCCTTGCATCAAAATTTAAACACACCAATATGTATCTAAATAACTATACTTAGACTTCGAATAAAGTAACCAAGCCCATGAATACTTTATTTGCACTGGTTGTTTATTCAAAGTGTGCATACAGTTGTTCCAAATTGAAATATTCTAGAAAATGTCTAGTTATCGACAAATAGTTAAATCTGAAAACCGATGGGCTATTGTAATAGTGCATGCGCAGTTTGAAGCAAAAACCACCATAAACTGCAATAAAATTGACTGAGATCAAGAAATAAAAAATCAAATGAAAGTGCATTTATTTGCGTTACTTAATTCAAATGATAAATAAAGAAATAAATCGACTTTTATTAAGAGAGAAATTAATCATATTCATCTGGTAAAAATAGCTATTACAATTAATGGGAGCGATTTTGTTAATGTTACTCAATAAATAGCTGGTATTAGGCCTATAACTTACAATTTCTCTGTTGATTTATAACTTCACATTCCACCCATTTATGATACACTAGAATTTATTGGTACCTCTTAAAATATAATCATTTCGAGTTAAGAGGTAGCGTATTTTTAATGGACGCGTTATCTGGCAATCTGTCTAATTTTCAGAAATAACTTCTCATGTTTTCATGAAATGTCAAATACAAACTTTCAGCTAAAGTGGTAGAAGTTTTGGCAAAATTATTTAGTCAGTGTAGGAGTTTTACGCAAATTTAACACTGGAGCCAATTACTAAATTGGTTGAATAAGCTGCGGCAAATCCTACAATATGACAGAAATGAATTTGCGTTTGATAAACAACTGATAAATTGGACAAAATCCCAAAAATGAATCAGAACAAAATACACATTCATAATATTGATCAATTCTTAGTATGCGTACTTTAAATATGCAAATCAAATTAATTCGTACAAATGAATGGTCATTAAATAACAAGTCAACAACAGCACTTACTGGAACGAAGTATAGCCATGCAATGGATGGATACTTTTTTCTACGTATCAGCACTAAGAAGTACTCTACAACTTCGACAAATTCTTGAGAGCTGTGTTGGTTGAATGACTTCGAAAGCTTCATTAAAGATTAACTGACATACCCAAATACTGAATTTAATCAATCGGCCAATAACCTTGCCATACCGTGGGCATTAGGTCATTTTGAAACTCTGAAGCCAACTCATGAAAAATGAGATGCGAAGCATTCGAATAACACTATGAGAATTTAACTCCATTTGAATAATTACAATCCTAATTTTTGACTACCCGGTTTCAAATATAGTACTCCGTGATTTGAGGAGGGATTTCGGTCTTTTACCAATAAAAAGTGCTTGGTTATTGTTATAGAAAATCATAGTAAGAAGGGAGCTTTGGAAAATTAGGTGAAACTAGATTCATATTTGATCTACTTAACCTCCTAAACTTTGGTTAAAATATAAGCAGCAAAAAATCATTTGGATTTTTTTTCAGTTGATGAAATTAAAAACAGTTCCCACAATACTTTAGATATAATTCCACCGCTGTTCATCAGTCCCTTTAAGGGACACTATTTCTTGCCGTAATTTCACTCTAGAATAATTGCTCAAGGATGCTTTGTTTTCTAGCCACTTTAGTTTAAATTGACCTTGAAAGTGAATAAAAATTAGTCTGAATACGACTATTTCAGATGACTTTTTAATGTACTATAAACTTTGGCTTATGTTTATGCAATTGGCACAAAACGAATAGTGGTAGTGCATTTTTGGAAATATAATTGATTTTAACAAAAATTAGTGTTTCAATTATAAATTTATCGAGGTAGTAGGAAACTAGAAGGAAATTTCTAATACAGTGCATTAAAATGCCTTTATAGGCTCTAATAATCCGACGGTGTCTGAGAACGCCAAAATCCAAAAGTGGCAATAGACATTCAGTGGTCCACCTTCTTATACGAGGTACACCTTGCTTCTTACTCTCTGAACAATCTATTGACCTCAATACTCTGTTCATTTAAAGGAATGCTTGTTTATGCCTCACTGACTCATGGGTGTGTTTATACTGTCAAACCAGGCAGATATGTCTGGCAGACACTTTAAATAGAACAAACTCTCTCTCTCTCCCTCTCTCACTCTCCAGTTCATTCAAGGTAAACTCTATTTATAACTCTAATTTTTATTGCTTCAGTGAACGCTCATCCATTTTAGTCTGCAGTAGCATAGATATCAAAAATCGAAACTGCCTACCTATCGGCGGAATGGGATAAACGCCATAAACGGCACAAATTTGAAAACGAATCGATGATGTCCATTTCTAGATGTGCATAGCATTTGGTAAGTAGAAGTTTGAAAAAAATTGTTTCGTGCACAATTCAACTTTGTCTACTTCAATTTGAATATGTTTAGATCTTTTTCATGACAAAGTAATTAAATTTCCTCTTAGCGCATAGCACTAACTTTCAGCTTTTGCCAAGTAGTTGTTAAGTTAAATAGAATATTAATTTGATTGGCGAAATTTAAATTAATTAGTCACACTATTATATTGGTTAAATTAGTCACTCTAAAAAATGACCATATATGGTTTCAAGGTTTAAATAATTTTTATTCATAAACTCATATGAGCAATTAGAACTGACTCAACACACCTTTAATATTCACCCACTTAGTAATTAAGTAGGAATTGAAACAAATTTATTTACTTCTTGCCTTTCGTCTTTCCAGACATATATGAGTTAAGAATGGAAAAGTAGCCTCCAATACAATATTAGCTAAGAAGTTGGTGACAGTACCATGGGGGAGGGGGGG
>UZAE01001597.1:0-12442 GCA_900617975.1 Rodentolepis nana
TATTAATCGGCAGTTGACTTCTCACTTCAAACTACCATGACCCACTGTATGTCATACTCGGCCCCTTCTACAATACTTATCTTACCTTTTCTCTGTCTTTATGTCTGTCCGTCTCTTTTACATCGGTGAATCATTATTCTATCCACCCCCAACTTTTTTGTTACGTTGATGTTCCTTCTCCTCTCTGTGAAACCTGAAATCAGCTAATGTGCAAATGATAGCTGTCAAACCACCTTCTCTTTGAAATAAATAAATAAATAACCCACAAAAGGGGAAGCTACATTATTTTACACCACTTCTATATGGGGGAAATGCTCCAATAATGCATTCGAGCTGTTTCTGAGAAATTATAACCAATTAGCCATTTGCAACTCAATTCATTTTCAGACGTTAATGGCTAATGACCTTCCCTACAACCCGACTTCCCTAGGGGTTGAATGGGCTGCACATTAAAAAGTAACGACAGGACAACCTAATTGGCATTGAATTGCTGAAATCTCACGCAATATTGGGAATAACTTTATGAATGTATAATAATAATAATAGTAATAATAATAATAATAATGAAAGTTTTGACCAAGTCATATTAATAGAGAATGTCTTTTCTTCAAGAATGTAGTAAGTATTCCAATGTGACGTTTTCGAGAAATTTGATGAATTATAAGATGAAGGCAGTTTAATTCTTCTTATTTTAAAGATCAAGGCTAACTTTAAACAATTTTTTACTTTTTACGCCTTATTAGCGAAAGAAACCCATGTTTTGATATACAAAGGGAGATGGTTTGGCAAAGCTTGGACTTCACTTCTAATATAGCCCTTAGATTTTTGGCTCTGAGAAATAAGAGCTTCGTTTCCGAAAATTAGTGCTTTCAAGTATTAGGTTGCATCAAAGTCGAATTATCAATAATTTGTCAATGAGTCTCTTTCAATGTTCAAAAAGAAGGGGTGTGCGATAGACTTACCTCCACGTGGTGCACCTTGGGAAACGTACACTCATACGACAAAAAAGTTTATTAATCGGCAGTTGACTTCTCACTTCAAACTACCATGACCCCATTACATTTCATATTCGAATAATTCCACAGTATTCACCTCACCTTTTTTCTACCTTTGTGTCCGTCTGTCTCTTTTACGTCTGTGAATCATTATTCTGTCCCCCTCTCGACTTTTTACCAGTTGGGTGTTCATCTTCCTTTCTGTGAAGCCCGAAGTCAACTAAAGGGCTAATGATACCTATCATAACGCCTGCCATTTGAAATAAATAAATAAATGCTCATCTGTGCACATCCAGTTACGTTCATGGTAAATCATATTTGTTAATTTTGGCCAACTAGAGAGGTGGTAGACTGCGAGTTTCTCATAAGGGTGGCTCTAGGATTTCATCAAGTGCTGGACTTGAGATGTTTTAGGTCGTCTATAAAAACAACGCCTCTGCTATTTGGTACAATTTAACAAACATACAAATTTTATAAATAACAGTTGATAATTGGCTTCATATTTCTTGGCTAACAGTGCCTCATTTGTTTCCAGCACTTGTGGTATTACACGTCTTGATTTCCAAATCAGTGGTCGACATTTGTGTTGGCAATAAATCCTCCATTACACCAAGACGACTATTTTAATCTCATTTAACGTATTTGCGTGCATGATCACGGTCTTATTGACTTTTTTCAGTTTCGGCTTTGATGTACTTTTTTTAAAGCAGAATGACTTTCTTCTCACCTTTTCTGGGCAGGGCAACTGCAAGCTTTCATCTACTCTATATCAAGGGTGAAATTACCATCACCAACGTCTTATACTTGCTTGCCATATTACGTTTTTATCCCTAATAAAGGGCTATCGTATAAAATCATAGAAATTCGCAAGTGTCATGATGCAGTCGTCTATCCCGCTCATCTGATTAGGAAGTAGAAGAGAGTATTGCGTAAGTCCCTGAAGGATTTTATAGTCACAGCTTTTCCTTCTTAATAGATGTCCAGGTGCAATCCTTTTTAAGGTAAGACTTTCTTCAGCTTTGCAAACTGTGAGTGGTCCTTGAAGTATGCAGCCGTGTCTGATAGACATTGCTACGGTGAGGTGACACATGCCTGAGAGTGTCTGCGCATGAAAATGACGACTGCCTTCTTGTGCACATACTCTTCTGGACATGCAGAAGACCTGAGGTAGGCAGAATCGTGTGCAACTATTGACCATTCGATTCTACTCCTTCTATTGCATCTAGAACGGCTTGATGTTTGTTCAATCCATCTCGAAAATCTTCTCTCTCACAATCAAATTTTCGGTGAGATGGATGCGCGCGATTGCAAATGCTAATATGATAGATGGACTCTCGTGTTTGTACACCTTTCAATCGCACCATTTCTTACGTGTGTGCTCAAATGGTGATTTATTAGTAATTCTGAGCATCTACTGTTGGTTCACAAAGAACCCTCATTCATTGTAAAATAGCATTCGGAAAGCCGGCTCTGTCTGAAAAGGTGAAGGAAGTACTTTTCACTTACATTTGCTCTATATTTCCCGAAGTTCTTGTCATTTAAAGTCATTTTGTGGGAAATTGCGTTGTGTCTTGGTTTATTCGCCTACCCTCTCAATAACCTCGGATAACATTTTGTCTCCAATTCGAACTTCTAAATAAAATCTTATTTCGCCGATGTCTAAGATTAATAATGATACTGCGTCCTTAAAGATGCGGGAGGTGTTTGTGGACATCTTGACAACGTTTTTTTGGCTCATGTGAATTATTTTATAGTTATTTTGATGAGCCGTTTTGCATTTTCTCATAACTTAAGAATTTGGTTAGTTTGAAATATTAGCTCAATTTGAGATCGATATCCCTTACATTGAAGATGCCTTACTAGCCTCTTAGCTATTAGAGATTACACTTCACTCTGGTTGAACGTAGTTTGTCGTTCGCATAAATCGTTGCTTGGACGTTCCACTGATCAGTCTTAGTGTGAATTCATTACGTCTCCACTTTCACTTATGACTGTTCCAATGTTCTTTTTCGAGCCTTGTCCCACTGCAAACAAATCAATGACATCCAACTCTTGTTATTTCGTTAATTTTCTCGATGGAGTCTTAATTACATCCGGTACGTAGTAGAAGAGTCTTATTCTGTCATTGCCTTTTTTAATTCCCACACTGAAAGGACTCTTAGCTCACAACAAAGTCAGCTGCGTTTCATTCTGTGCAGATGGTCATTGATGAGACATTTTTGGCCGCTTGGGGGCAGAATCGGCAAAAAATGTTTGCTTCTTACCGTAGAAATTCTCTTTTTTTTCTTTCCCTCTCTTTCTCTCTCTCTCTCTCCCCCTCCCTCCCTCCCTCCCCTATTTGCCTTTTTTACATTTAAGGCTTGGAGAGAATGAGAGAGAGAATCTCAGATTAGGAAATATTAATACCCCCGAAATCCCCTACTTTTTTACCCAAATAAGTATGTATAGGCCTTTTATTAGCGCCACAAACAGCGATTGCTAGTACTTTAACGACTTTTGTTTAATTTTAAAGTAACTTTGCAACATCGGGAGGACTTAGAGGGAATTGAGAGTGGCTAAGTGAGCTCGTACCTTTTAATTAATTTTTTTTTGGTTAGTACTGCAAAGCATGTTGAGTTCTACTCTCTCCTGCCTTTATTTACAAAGAAGTGGGTTTATTTGCGAATTGAGGAATGTGTGTTAGAACATCCAATGCACATGGACTCCTTAGCCTTATTAGTAGTAAGTTATGTGTGTCTTTCGCTTTGTGATAATGGTCAGACTCGGTTGAGTTAACTGCAGAACAACGAGAGCAATTCCTCATTTCACTTTCTCCAGCTCCATGCTATCTGACCACAAATATACGAAGAGATGTTCACTAATGGAGATTTAGCGCTTCCTATCACTAACCGGAATGCTTACAAAGGTAAGCTGAGGCGGGCAAATGTTTACCCTACAATCGTTTAATTGCCATCTCCATTTTGTCGAATACCAAACTGATGGCATCTGTGGGGAAAACACGAATGTGGAGCTTCACTTTTGGGCCTTTTTTTGAAACAGTTTTAACGGTCAGTTCAGTAGAGGAAGGGTATATGGGGGGGGGGGGGGTGCGCACTGCTACTTTCGAGAAAAGCTTTATCATTTCGACCGACCATCGTGAATGTGGTGATAACTTCCACAATGACCTCTTTGATAGTACTTTCATTTGACTCCCCTATTGTTATTTTGCTTTTTTTCGACTACTTGTAGTATATTGAATTATCTCTAAAGTCTGCTTTATAGCGCCTAAGTGATGGTGAGGAAACATAGTTGAAAGAATCGTGTGAATCCATCATGGTCAACCGCACACTAGCTAACCAATCAACAAACACTGTTTATGACCATAAAGCGTACTTAATCTAACGTCAATCTAACTGGAGTGAGTTGCCACATACAAACACACAACCAGTCAGTCGACAATCGAAATCCATTGTTAGTCGGAACTGTTTCATTACTCTCTCGTCGTCCTAATGCTCCCCACCCCCTCTTCTTCCTTTTAAAGTTACTGATGTCCAACTGTTGCTATGTTCGTCGTGAGGTCTTTAAATGATCGTACACAAATTTGACTGACTTTGAAATCTATTTTGAATGTACACATAATCTGCGTTTATGAAGCCTGTGAAGGCCAGGATTTCGAGTTAAGCCCTCACTTTTTACCTTATTCCAATCAAACTGGAGTGTTGTTTTATTCATTCGTCGAAATTTGGTTTTAACTTTTTTTTCCCTCCTTTAAATTTCACATACTTCTATAGTGCAGTAAATTCTAATCCATGTAACCGACAAGATTGGGTACACAATCTCTGTTCCAAAATAGGCATTCATGTGCATTCTTGTGCTTTGGTGGCTGGTGTATTGCACCTATTTTACACCATTGGCCACCCTCTATGGTTTATTTCTTTTCGTTTTTTTAAGGAGGAATTTCATTATAAAGTTGCACTGGAGTGCACCCGAATTTTCCCCTTCATTTGGAGATGTTAAAGTACTAGGAATAATGCTCTAAGCAACGAATGTTTTAGTGGTGAAAGTGGGAAAGATTTGAATGAAATGCTAAGCAAATATATAATCGTTGAATTACTACACACGGTTGGTGCTATTGAGAAAGAGGATGAAACTGAGAGAGGAGCGTGGGACTACTAAGGAGGACAAAGGCACCTAGTTGGTATGTGTAAGCATTAAGCTGAATTAGCTGGTCAATAGGAATAGGATGATATCACACGCTTAAATTCACTCAAGAATATGTGCGTCCAATCTTGAGGTTCGACATTGGGAACAGTTGAATGTGCTGCTGCATATCGTTTTATTGAAATTGATCAAGTTGACATTTGTGAATCAAATAATGTAGGAATTTCTTGACGTTTGGAATTTGTGCACTTTTATTTTATCTCCCATTTCTAACCCCTTCTTGGTAAATTGTGTGTGTGTGTGGGGGTGGGGGGTGGGGAGGGGGGGAAGTAAATTGATAGAATGGTAAGGAAGTAATGGTATGAACAACTTGAATATCGATTAATGTCACAAATGAATGTAGAATATCAATTGGATTAGGGCTGGAGGTGGGGACTCACTTTACTAAGTTTTGGATCTCTATTAGCCATTTATCTATTTCAAATGGCAGGCGTTTTGAATAGTTATCATTAGCTCTTTAGCGGTCTTCGGACTTTCCTGAGGGGAGGAACATTATATTGAGAAAAAATCAAGAGGCGGACCGAAGAGTGATTAACAGATGTAAAAGAGACAGACACAAAGGTGGAGAAAAAAGAGAAGGTGAGTACTGTGGAAATGGTGTGATAGTAGTTTGAAGTCAGAAGTCAACTGTCGGTCTATTGACGTTTTTGCCGTACGAGCATGCGTTGCCCAGGGTGCCCCACGTGGAGGTTAGTCTATCGCGTACCCCGCTCAAATAGACATACAATTATCCACTTATTTTTCTATAAATGACTGTCTTTAACATCAACTGATAACTTATTTTGATGTGTATATATGCAATAGACTATACCCTAACACACATACACACACACATCGATCCAGAGAGTTGCATTAGGCACTCATGTGTCTCTGCCAACCCTTTGACGCCATATTAATTTGCATCAATTGTTTAGGAAATCTTGTGACATATATATAAGGTTTGGGAAGAAGTCATGGCTTAGTATTTGACAAATTTAATTGGCGTAAAATGGGGGGGGATAATTTATCACTCTAAACTGCTGTCGTCTCTATCACACACAAGAAATTAAATGGAAGTTAAAAGCACCTTTTTGGAAGAGAACATGATATGGATTTACAGGTAGCTGGTCTCAATTAACGCATTAATTGTTTTTTTTATTTCTCAATTTTCGCTGCTCTTACATTGCAGTGCTTGTAGAGCTAAAATATCGCAAACAGGCATCCGGGTGGTTTGGGAATTGGTGTAAGTCAACCTTTTAGATTCGCCTTTTATAGTTGCTCTTTACTTAACACCGACTCTTCCGCATTTGTCTCAACCGTCATTTCGTCCTGTACCAAACTATAAGTATTAGATAGTGGAATTCGTCTGTGGGATTTCCCAAAGGGCTCTCTTTATTACTCCCTTTGCTCTCTCTCCCTCTCTCTCTCGGTGGTGTCGTAGGTTTAGGATTTATGGGATCCTCTCTATAGACCTTCTATTTTAGCTTGGATTACTTCAATATAACTGAGCTGGTTGATCTTGCAATGTGCAGGCTTTTATTCGTGTCATTTCAAGTACGCCAGTCCGCTTCCTACTCGATCACGTAATTGGCGCTTGGTTGCCAAAATCCATTTACTTACTTTATTTACTTCCTGATTCATTAATCAAGAATTGGGCGGTCATTTACGCTATATGTCTGGAACTCTTTTTGCATTTCCTAAAACAGTACTTTGCACACACGCACACATCAATTGGATGGCCGGAGTAAAAAATACAGAAATGCAAGGGACTATGTGACCTTTTTACTTATTTTTATAGAAGACAAGGAAGGTTGTAAGAAGTCTTCCACTCTGATCTAAAGGTTACTTGCTCTAGTTTAAGATGGATATTTCTGTTTTTTATAACTTTTCACCGTTTTCTCCTATGACGAAAAGTACAAATATTGGGTGTAAAAATAAAACGCGCGATTAGAAGTCACTTTATTATTATGTACATGAAGTGATTTGAAAAGCAAAGTTTTATTTTAACTCCAAGATTTGCATAGATAGGCGTTAGCTAGCGCACGCGCCTGCCTGGGATTCCATCGTTCAGCATGTGGCCTTTGATTTAGGGGGATGCTGGTTCTTGCTGATCTTTGCTCCGATCTTAGCAAGCACTTCCGTAACTCTTCTTTGACATCTTTTCACGTGAATAACTGGCTATTGAACGTCCTATTGTATCAATAACTTCGCGCACTCTTGAACACTCAAGCATTTTTAGATCTTTACATGGAGTTGCTTTTAATCGTCTTGTTGTGACTTTTAAGGAGACTTCACTTGACTTCTTATCTATGGTCATTGGATGATCTTTTTTTATTGGTACGTTTCGATTATGAATAATGGAATAGCGGCTGTTTTCGATTGTATCAGAGTTACCAATTTGTAGGAATGACAACCCGTGGCTATCAGCTAATAACGTCAAACGTCAGTTCCCAAACTCGAACACAGGAGTTGTATAAGCCAACTTTTTCTAAGAAAAAAATGTCGATGAATGTTAAAGAGAGTAAAAGGGAGATAAGAATGTAACATAGAAGCCGGTAAATAACAGGCATGTG
This sequence comes from Rodentolepis nana, assembly GCA_900617975.1. Lineage (NCBI taxonomy): Eukaryota > Metazoa > Platyhelminthes > Cestoda > Cyclophyllidea > Hymenolepididae > Rodentolepis > Rodentolepis nana. The sequence goes on from UZAE01001597.1 coordinate 7,748, forward strand.
TTGTGCTTATACAAGTGCCTTATTATAGCCTTTTATGTTGAAGGATTAGCATAAACAGATTGAATGTTTCGGGACATGACTGATCGGGTAAACTGAACCATAACAGGCTTCATTTAAACACCTCCAAGATGGCCAATTCCACTAATTAAAATGAATCACTTGAGAGGACACACGATGGTGTCGTAGCATTATGCCCCGCTGTGGGATTGAAATAATTAGGTTTGAGAGATTAGTCATGACCTAGGTAACCTCTTTGCCAACATAGTTGTTCTTTTTCGGTCTTCTTCCAACCTTGAGGCATAAATAGGCGACACCGTTTTTCAGGCTTTAAATTAGTTCGAGTATGATTGCCTTGTTCAAAACAAAGCTATCGCTCCTTGGGAAGCTGGAGGAACGAGATGGAAGGGGGGGGGGAACGGTGGTTTGTATAGGAGAAAAGGAGATTGCTGGATAATTAGTCATTATATGAAATTAGATATGCAAAAATCTAAAATGTTTTAGAGTCATAAAGAGCAGATGATAATTTATGAGTAACATGCGCGGGATTGAAGGGAAGCGGAATGGATAACGTATTCACGCTTGATAACGATCTGGGAAATGTGCGTACTTTCTATAACGGAGAGTTGGCCTCGGTTAATTTCCGTTTCTTTGACTGGAGAAAATAGAGGCTTGTGGATTGCGGGGATTGTGAATCTTTTTTGACTTCTTTGAGGATAACATAAGTGGTGTTGGTGTTGCTCCAGGGTCTTAACGTTTGAACGTTGTGCAGTAGTCGGTTAATTGAGTCTTACCTGCTTCAAATGCTCTTGCAAGGGAAATAAAAAATCAGCCCTCTTGGACTTTGGAAGGTTGGTGAAGAGCTAAGGGCTGATAGGGTTCTTTGGAAGGCTTTTGTTGGGGGAAATGTTGGATTTCTTTGCTCTCAGGGTCCTTATAATGTGTACTTGGGAATTCATTCATTCGAAAAGTCTATGGTCTTGGGAATATCTACTTCAGCAATAGGAACCCAGTTATAGGCACGAGGAATTTCCATTTTGAAGAAGTTTCCTTGAATAAGAATTCATGCATGCTAGAAGTGGGGCAAACATCCTTGTCTATAATGGAAATATTTATTTATACCAAATGGTAGGCATCTTGATAGTTATGATTAGCCCTTTAGTTGACTTCAGGCTTCGCAGAGGGGAAGGAACATCAAAGTGAAAAAAATCGAGAGGGGAGAGGGAACAGAAAAGTTTTTCAAAGATTTAAATGTGACAGACACAAAGGTAGAAAAGGGGTGAGGTGAGTACTGTGAAAGTGGTCGAATATGACATACGGTTGAGGTGAGTACTGTGAAAGTAGTCGAATATGACATACAATGAGGTGAGTACTGTGGAAGTAGTCGAATATGACATACAGTAAGGTGAGTACTGTGGAAATAGTCGAATATGGCATAGAGTGGGGAAGATGTAGAAGATACAGACACAAAGGTAGAAAAAAGGTGATGTGAGTACTGTGGAAGGGGTCGAATATGACAAGCAGTCGGGCTGAGTACTGTGAAAGTGGTCGAATATGACATACAGTGGGGCGATTGTAGTTTGAAGTGAGAATTCAACTGCCAGTTAATAGATTTTTTTGCCTTATGAGTACACCGGAGTGCACCACGTGGAGTTAAGTCTATTGCACACCCCATAATGGAAATATAATGCACCTTATTCGCCACAAGGGCACCAATCACCATATTTCTTAGGAATCATATGGAGAGTGCATAACCAATTACTGCAAGAATTATAAATAAAGACCAGACCGAATATGTGTCTTTGGCTATTTGTCACCGATTTGAAAAAAGGCGAATAATGCGAGCTTTGGCAGGTGATAGAGTGATTTAAAAGTTTTTCAGCATAAACACTGTTGATGATGTCAGGGTTGTTTTGAGTATACACTGAGCGTTTCGTCAGGCGAAACACAGGCTATGGAAAAGTAGTCTTGACAGGCGTATCCGGTACATTTAAAATGGAGGTTTGTTAGTGAATTTTTTATTTTTTTCTGACGGGGGTCGAAATGTCAAAGCAAATCCTCTTCGATAATGATTTCGGAGACATTAGGAATGATTAAAATCCATCAGAAGGTTCTGCGTAGTCTGCGATCCATTGTGATGAATTTCTAATTGCATTTCTTAGTGCTTGATTTGTTCTCCACTAGTATGGTATGGTGGAAATCTGGAAATGTTTCGTTAGCAAGGTTACGAGGACCTACAGGAATTTCTGCCATTGGTTACTCTTATTTTCTCTTTGGTCTTTCTTTTTCATAGTCCCATTTTTCTTGAATTTTGGTGGGTGTAATGGCGTGATTTACTCTGAGATGAGGTTCTTCACTTTTAAGCTATTTCTCGAACTTATTTCAAATTAATTAAAAAAGTAACTCGTTTATCTGTCTTGTCTGCTTGAGCCATAAAGTGGGCTCAAATTTTTGTAATTCTAAAATCTGCTTTTTTTCTCTCATTGTCCTTCGGCATGTCAATTGTAATGTGTGTGTCCACCTCTTTGTTCTATGCCAGACTATTCTGAATCGCCTTTCTCCCCTACCTTATCCCCCCCCCCACCACCACCTCCTCCTCCTTCATTTTATTGTCACAGATCTTTATCTTACGTTGGATCCCCATAGCTCACAACGCGTCCAAATCATAATTCGATTTAACTGCGCACTTCCTCCCTGGTTTGCACACTCTCCTCCTCCTCCTTCCTATTCGATATCCATTTCTTTTCCTCCCAACTCGAGGGCGTACTAAGCAAAACTGATCATTAGAATTTTACATTCACGAGTAAATTGGTTACAGTCTTCATTTGGTCTTAGTTTAGTTCAGTCATTCTCTTTACTGTATGGCACGCCCTACGGTAGTAATAATACTCAATGTATTGGAAGTGTCCTCAGACTTTCAAGTTGCGGAATGAGGAAGGGGAAACACCAAGCTGTCAATTTTATTCTGATCGAGTGACGCGATGGAGTAGGTAATATTTTCGGCCCATTTATTGGCAATTTAAATTTGTGGTTTTAAAGGCGGAATCTTAGTTTTATTGTCCCACAATCATATTCTTCTTCTTCTTCTCCTTCTAAGTTATTAGCTTTGGCTGTTTTCTTCACTCCTTTCCAGTAGGGCTTACTGCCACTGCTAGCCTTTTTTCTTGGTGTGAGCGTCGGCCTCTAAACCTAAATGGTCAATGACTGGAAGACATTTATTTCTCCCTTGCATTTATAAGATTTGAGAGTGTTTTGAATTCTGCTTGTAGCTATTCGCACTCTCTTCAATTCCTTACAACTCAATGATAGGTTTCGTTAGGATTGGCGTGAAAATGGACGCACATCATGGCCTTGCCTTGTGTATAAATTGTACTGAAAAATAGAAACGTTGTACTGAGTCATCGCATCAGGTGTATTTGATTGGTTAATGTGGATGTGTGAAAAGTGCTTCAAAGGCTAAAAGCTGGCGTGTAAGTAGTAATGAGTGACTATTATGGAAGGTCTTGCACAAATAGAATTGTGTTGTAAACGGTGTGCAATTCAGACCCCAGCTGCTGAAGGGAAAAAGAGGAAGTCACTTTGCCCAGAGGCGATTAATTTACCAGACAAAGCCTGAGACGCGTCTTTGTGTTCTTTTGAGACTGGAGGATTCGACTCACTGGTGTGAAACGTGTAAAACTAGCTAAGGCACTGCTTCATCTCTCATGACGCATGTCCTCTCGCACACCCAGCCGCTGCAGTTTGGCTTCCAAAAGGTTTTGAAATCAATCGACGTGATTATCAGTCTGGGCTATTCGGTCCCAGTGAATGAACGTGGTTTACTTCTTTCATTTATTAGCTTTTGTTGATTGGATTTAATCCCCATTTCCACTGCTTCTGTGACTGAGTGGTAATTAGAACTGACTGTTGAACCGCGTTGTCTAATTGTGGTTGAATAATGACGTAGGGACTAATAAAACATGCTTTGGATTTAATTTAATTTTAAATTCGTTTTACATTATAATTAAATCTTACACTGGAATTCCACTTTTAGCTAAAATGAGAAAAAAAGGACATAATGGTGTTCGTTTAAATTGCCCCATTTTGACAGGCCTGCATTTTTCCTTTACTTGACTGTTTACGGCGCCTCTCCTGTCAATTTTTATCATTTTAAGGGGGAAGGGGGCTTTATTCCCATCAATCCTATATTGCCATTTTACGATTTTGTGCTTATTTAGGTTAAATTTGGTTTTTAATTTAGACAGATTCTCACTCCTGTTGCCCTTCCTGCGCAAGTCGAATAGATAAATTTTGACAGTGATGAAGTTTTTTAGGTCTTTGTGCTTGTGCAGATTTAAGTACTCTCTTCAAGGCAAAATTCTATTTCAGGTCTCTTAATATTCTGTCCAGGGGTGTGCGATAGACTTACCTCCACGTGGTGCACCCTGGGCAATGTATACTCATACGGCAAAAAAGTCTATTAATCGGCAGTTGACTTCTGACTTCAAACTACCATTACCCCACTCTATGTCATATTCGACCCCTTTCACAGTATTCATCTAGCCTTTCCTCTGCCTTTTGTGCCTGTCTGTCTGCTACATCTGTGAATCGCTCTTCTTTTCCCCTGTCGAATTCTTCTCACTTTAATGTTCCCCCCTTCTGTGAAGCCCGAAGTCAACTAAAGGGCTAATGATAACTATCAAAATGCCTGCCATTTGA
>UZAE01001598.1:0-12441 GCA_900617975.1 Rodentolepis nana
TTCCTCTCTGTGAAGCCTGGAGTCAACTAAAGGGCTAATGGCATCAAAACGCCTGCCATTTGAGATAAATAAATAAATGCTTCAGAAGAGCATGTTATCTTCACCAAACCAATTGTTCCAATTAAATATTATTTTCAACCTTATTTATTAATTTTTTTCGTTTCATAATTAAAAAGTCCAAAATATGAAATAGTTAACACTGAGACCATGTGGATTTGCCTTGGGATTGAGTTTGACCTATCTGTATCTGTCCGTAATTTGTGCAATTAATGAACATATTCTAGTTACTGGATAATCTGATAATAAGGGTAGGTTATTTCCGATAATGTTTGAACATATTAAAATAGAAGTCAAAATGCCTGGCCACTTTGGCATTAAAGGCGATGAGCTTGCTGACCCACTTGCTAAGAAGGGGACAACGATTTTGCAATGCATGGACCGGCCGATGTCTTTCCACACAATGAAGACCTTAATCAGGAGAGAATTCAAGACCTCAAGGTTCAACAAACTTAAAGCTCGAAAAAAGGAGAAACAGTGGAGAGTGGCACTCTCCGACATAGCCGACTGGCCAAGAATCGAAGCCGTTACTGAGTTTAGACTACGTACTGGACACGATTGCCTGGCACAAAAACCTACACAGATTGGGAGTATACACTCAACCTACATGCCCCATATGTAACCTACAGGAGGAAAAGGACAAGACCCACCTGATTCGGTGACGGAAACCGAGAGATACTGGGAAGTCAGAAGACAACTACTGAACTACTGTTAACTGTCCTAAAGCCTACATATATGTTCCCTCTTGCAAAAGCCGAAGTCAAATAAGAGCTAATGATTAATATCATACAGCCTGACATTTGACATAATAATAATAATAATAAAGTAAAACGCACATGTATCCTCTTCAGACAGTACGTTTATAGTGGCCGTTAGTATTCTCTCAAATGTAATATTCAAAAAATAACCTTGGTCCTATGTGAACCTAAACGGCTACAGTGGTTAATCTATACTTATAACTTTGAGTCATGCTAAAAATGGCAGATTAGTAACTCTGGAGTGAAATATTGGTTACAATGCACAGATAAATCGCACCTTAAAACTTTGAACATTCCAGTGACAGTGGTGTTCAAAAGCGGCTTTTCATTAAGATTAATAATCTTTTTCGGGAACAATCTATGATAATAGACCAAAGTTTCCTAATTAAGCCAATATCTATTTATTCTCAAGGTATTGCTTCGTAAAAAAAATACATCATGAACAGGTCTAATTGGTTCTTAAAATACCATGCAATTAAGAGAAGCTAAGCTGATTTAAACTCTAAGGTTGGGCAACAAAGGCTTTGTAGTTAATGACGATGGACAACAATTCACAGAGGGGAAGGAATATCAAAGTGAAAAATTTGAGAGGGGGAGGGGTGGGACAGAAGAGTGTTTCAAAGATGTAAAAGAGACAGACACAAAGGTAGGGAGAAAAGGGGAGGTGGGTACTCTGGAAGTAGTCGAATATGACATGCAGTGGGGTGATAGTAGTTCGAAGTGAGAAGTCAACTGCCCGTTAATTGACTTTTTGCTGTATGATCATACGCTGCCCAGGGTACACCACGTGGAGGTAAGTCTATCGCACACACCCCTCCGCTTCCAAATAAGATGTTGATAGTGAAGGCATATTTCCAGGGTACACCACGTGGAGGTAAGTCTATCGCACACCCAGGAGTCCAAAAGTGAAGATCTTGTCCAGCCTTGTTCGTGTGGTAATTCGCCTTATATGACATGCTTAAATATTGATTTTTCGAAAGTATTTCCATTAAATCTGCCAATATCACATATTTTACATATTTTTTGCATCTTTTTTGCCATAAAATCGCAAGGCTGTTAGTGATTCACTTTTGCAATTAACATAAGCTTTTGGTAATAAATGCAAAGCTTTTAATATAAATTTTGTGAATTCCCATAGAAATTTCAGACAGAAGTATTTTATTACCGCTCTTCTGTTTATTTGTTTTTTGAATCTAATTTTACAGACATCGGAATTATTAGGAAAAAAATAATTTATGATTATTTAAACATTCAATTGCATCATTTTTACTATTTTTGTCTGCAATAAGTGAAACTTTTTGACCTACATGCATCTAGGAGCTACCAAAATAGTTTTTCACTAATTTTATTGAGCCATTGTTTTGATGTTCACAGAAGGGTTATACTTTCCAACATTTGAATGAATACGCGCATTAATACAAAGTGGTTACTCCCTGGTTGAATCCTTCATTCAAAGCATCGATAGCCCATTCCAATTAGACATCTGGACTTTAAATTGGTATTATTATTACTACAATAGCTAAAGTAATGAAGAGACACGCCAAATTAACTCATTGTTAATTGTACAAAATATATTGAACTCCAGCGATTAAAAAGTCCTATTAAATTCATCTGATCTCACCACTTCTTTAGTATTTAACTTGTCTATTGATTGAAAATAAAATTAGCTGAAAATCGATTCGACCTTGAGTCAACAATCAACCAAGGCTCCCTATTGAGAGAACAAAATTTTTGAAAAAAATAAATTTTGCCAATTTACTGTCCTACTGCCACACAGTTGACAACTTACTGTTCCGTTTATAGAGCTATGAGTTCTTCTCTGCTCACTAATGCTTACACAGACTTTAAGGCAATGTGGGGTGTGCGATAGACTTACCTCCACGTGGTGCGCCCTGGGCAACGTATATTCATACGGCTAAAAAGTCTATTAACTGGCAGTTGACTTCTCACTTTAAACTACCATGACCCCACCCTATGTCATATTCGACCACTTCCACTGTACTCGCCTCACCTTTTTTTCTACCTTTTCCACCTTCGTCTTTGAAATACTCTTCCATCCCCCCCCCCTATCGAATTTTTTCAATTTGATGTTCCTTCCCCTCTGTGAAGTCTGAAGTCAACTAAAGGGCTAATGATAACCATCAAGAGGCCTGCCATTTGATATAAATAAATAAATAAATAACTTTAAGGCAATGTATTTGCTTTAATTATCAAGTACCCCGAGTTTGTAAATTACTTATAAAGCAGAGAAGGCCAATAGAATGAAAAAAACTTTTTTTAGTATCGGCATTGACTGGTTTGATTCCAACCTAATTTAATGAATTTCCATTTTATTTAATATGCTAGTGGGAAACACCCAGTCCTTTTACGAAGTTTCGGACACTCATGCAGGAAAAACTCGGTTTAGTCAAAACTACCGCACATGAGATTTTTGTCAACTCAATTCAGCATTACGTTTCAAGCAGTCATTAATTCAACTAACTGAAGGGAGCTGCATCAAAATAATGAGACAAAGTATTGGGAGATTTCGAGAAAGCTGCGTTCAATAGAAGGATGGCCAGCCAAATCATGGGGTTGTATGCCCTTCTTAACTACTTTAAATTCATTAGTGATTTAGGTTTAATTTAGATCTGCCATTCAAATATTTCTTTCTGCACAAGCCTCTCGAAAGTTTATTTATTTATTTATATCAAATGGCAGGTGTTTTGATAGTTATCAGTGGCCCTTTAGTTGACTTCAGGCTTCACAGAAAGGAAGATGAACATCAAAGTGAAAAAAATGTCGAGGAGGGGGAACAGAAGAGTGTTTTAAAGATGTAAAAGAGACATGGGGAACAGAAGAGTGTTTTAAAGATGTAAAAGAGACAGAGACAAAGGTAGAAAAAAAGGTGAAGTGAATACTGTGGAAGTAGTTGAATATGACATACAGTGGGGTGATGGTAGTTCGAAGTCAGGAACTTTTTGCCGTATGAGTACACGTTGCCCAGAGTGCACCACGTGGAAGTAAGTCTATCGCACTCCCCTCCCCTCGAAAGTAAAAAGAGGCTAAATCTTCACCAGTGGAAGTATTTGCACTCGACGGGGAAATATGAAGCATTAGATTTTAAAAGTGACATATTAATCCTCCCCAAGTGAGGAACCATGCTATTTTCAATGCAATGTTTATTTAATACTATGGCTATTATGTACTTTAAAGTGGACGAAATTAGCCTTATCATTTACCAAAGCATCAATCATGGCAAATATTTCTCGGCTAATTGCTCATTTCATTCCTGCCAGCAAACACAAGCGAATAGGTTGGTTGAAAACCTCCCTTTCTAACAATTGTGATTACGAATAAAACTACCGCATATATTCCCTTCATTTTACCTATCTAAAATGAAGATTGATTTGCAGAAATATCCACTTTAATGGCTTCTTCACAGGTACGTTTGCTGTTTGCTCAGGAAAATTATCACCGAAAGTAGGAAAACATGCATTCCAAAATCCCGATGGTGTGAGGGCAGTCTGGTAGGGGGTTCAGGGGGGAGTGAAGTTTGCAACATTGTAAATTGATTTGCTTTGTTTCGACATACCTTTCACCATAAAAGTTAATTTCTTACTAAGATGCCAGTCTGTGTAAAGTTAAAAGTGCTAACAGAAGAAATACAAATAAGTTAGACAAAAAAATTATTTTTTGAAAACACTAAAATTATTATTATTATTATTATATCAAATGGCAGGCGTTTCGATGGTCATCATTAGCCCTTTAGTTGACTTCAGGCTCCACAGAGAGGAGGAGGAACATCAAAGTGGAAAAAAAGTCGAGAGGGGGGGGGGGAGGAACAGAAGAGTGCTTTAAAGACGAAGGTAGAAAAAAGGTGAGGTGAGTACTGTGGAAGTGGTGGAATATGACATACAGTGGGGTCATGGTAGTTTGAAGACAGAAGTCAACTGCCGGTTAATAGACTTTTTCGCTGTATGAGTATACGTTGCCCAGGGTGCATCACGTGGAGGTAAGTCTATCGCACACCACGAAAACACAAAAATCGGTTTCCCTTAAAGGCAAATTTTATTTTAAGCAGATGGGGAAAAGGAGAGAGAGAGTGAATTCTTCTATTTTTGCCTCACAGACACAAGGGAATGAAATTCAGCTCCACAGGTAAGAAACAGTGAAAAGTAACACATTTTTATGATTTCCCTGAAGATAACGTCCGATTGCTGACCTTAACTCTGGGTTCATTAAGTGTACTTCAAACCAATTAACCTAATGTTCGTGGGATTTATCAAATGTCAACTGATGCGGGAGGTTTCCCAATATATATATATATATAAAAGATAGCATGCAAAAATTAGTAATTTTTCAGTACGCTAGTGGCGTTAAAGTCAACAAGTTCGACTGCAAAATCAACAATCAAGGAGTCGATTGGGATCGCTATGCAAATTCAGTGACTATTAATAGACGGTAATTGGAAGGCATAATGCGAGTTTTAAAACTAGGATGTTCCATTTCTGCTCGAGAAGTGAGCTGGAAATTCATTTCATTCACCGTGAACCAATACTGAATATAAGGCTGACTGATATAAATGCGTATAATGTTGGATTTCAAAATTATCATGATAATGATAAGTTTCATCAATCAATAAATTCAACCCTTCTGAATAGTTTATCCAGGCTGATCAAATTCAAAGAAATTAAGGAAACTTATTTCATGAAAATGATCCACGATGATTTTGTCAATAAGAAGGATATTACTTAATGGTCATGGGGTGTGCGATAGACTTACCTCCACGTGGTGCTCTCTGGGCAACGTATACTCATACGACAAAAAAGTCTATTAATCGGGAGTTGACTTCTGAGTTCAAACTACCAAGACCCCACTGTATGTCTTATTCCACAACTTCCACAGTACTCACCTTTTTTCTACTTTTTTGTCCGTCTGTCTCTTTTACGTCCGTGAATCATTCTTCTATCCCCCCTCTCGACTTTTTGCCACTTTGGTGTTCCTCTTCCTTTCTGTGAAGCACAAAGTCAACTTAAGGGCTAATGATACCTATCATAACGCCTGCCATTTGAAATAAATAAACTTAATGGTCATATCATATGGATCGGGTGGTTGAGCAATTTTTTAACGGATTAAAATCACTCTGGTGTTTAAAACACTCTGCTATTTGTTTCTGACCTCAGTTTCTTATGGTATTTTCAATCATGTGCCGGCAATTTCTCCGGACTATCTGATTAGCATTTCATTAACTAGTTCAACTAATCACGGTCGTCGATTCACCCTAAAAGGTTAAGGTAGGTTCATTATCGACCTTTGATGCATCCACACAGGAGGATGAATCACACTCACTTCATCAGTAGCGAAGATACGATAGTTCTTCCTCTTGATCTCCTCTAAAAATGAAGTGCAATTCACCACTTTTGTTGAATGAGGGCTCGCAGACTTTCCGTGTTATATCTACCCAAGACAATGCAAAGTTACCATTCAGCGAGAGAGCACTCGAACAGATGGAAGATTAAATCACGAATTATAAGAAGAGAAAAGAAATTCAAAAAAATTTGGTCTTTTAATTAGTAGCACAAATTAATGTTTCATTTTCAAATATTTAGAAGTGTGAACTTCGTCCCTTTGGGGAATTCATGTCCAGACACTAATAATAAGCCAATATGGACAATAGGTAAGATGGTAAGTCAACCGCCTGACCTCATTTCTTCTCTTTTATCGGAAAGATATGAATAAGTTGAATAGGTGACTAGAGAGTTGGACGTTCGCTGTGTTCATTGACCTTACATTTGTCTACAGATTCCCCACAATACATTTCCTCCCCCCTCCCCCCCACCCTTCTCTCTTGATATATCTCTGTTCGAGCGCTGCTAATTTTCTATATGCAAGCATGCTATTGTCTGAAGTTCTGTCAATTTCCAAAAGATCAGATTTATCAGCTTGAGAGAGAAGAAACAGCTCTTTTCAAAGAGGGGTGTGCGATAGACTTAACTCCACGTGGTGCATCCTGGGCAATGTGCACTCATATGGTAAAAATGTCAATTAATCGGTAGTTGACTTCTGATTTCCAACTACCATGACCCCAATGTATGTCATATTCGACCCCTTCACAGAACTCATCTTAAGTTTTCTCTGCCTTTGTGTCTGTCTATCTCTTTCACATATGTGAATCATTATTCTGTCCACCCTCTCGACTATTTGTCACTTTGATGTTCCTCCTTCTCTCTGTGAAGCCCGAAGTCAGCTAAAGGGCTAGTGATAACTGTCAAAAAGCCTGCCAATTGGGATAAGTAAATAAATCTTTTCAAAGAGCGTGAAATGGTAATACCCTCTCCCCCACCACCACCCCCGTTAAGTACCAACAGTCTAATTATATGAGATCTAATCCATGAGAGTAGAATCAAGGTGGTTGGGTAGAACTTCATCCATTCCTTCATAGACTATGCTTTTGCATTTGGTATTTCTTCCTTTAAATAATGCCCGGGGTTTCCAAAAGTTGACAGCTAGCTTAGTTACTTGCTTTTTTGCATAATGTCAAAATTGACATCTTAAGCTTATTTCAACAATTTGGAATGTCTATTTTTCGACAGCACTAATCCATATGCGTATTTATATGTATATGCACTTTTGAAATAAATGCATTCGAAGGGATTTTCGTAATACATTAGGCCATCACTCTAATGTAATATTAATGGCAGACATTTGTCGTAACATTTGCATTTACGCCACCACTTCATTGGAAAGAATTAAAACAATTTTTCCATTATTCTATGCAATTATACAAGGGAATAATAAAATAAATTTTATTAATTGCCTAAAAATTGGTAAAAAAATGCTTTCATTCTTGAAAACAATTTTAGGTCGGTATGAATTTGGATTTCATATAGGAATACTAATTGTTTCTCATGGAGCCCGTTGGCCTTGAAATTACATTACTGTCAGGTAAGTCAAACTTGTAAGGAAGAACTTGACAATCGAATAAGGGGGGGGGGAGGGTGTAGCTAGGGAAACGGAAAGTAGTTCTGGTAATCCGGATAATTACTTCTTCTCCTCTCAGCCCGAAGAACACGTGCTCCAGGCTCTTAACACATTCTTTTAAAGACACACCGCACTGAATCCGCCATCAGCATTATGATTGCCATTTCGCGGTGTGACGTTTTTAAGACTTACAGCAACCAACATTGGACAGTGAAATTTTCCTGATGATCACTGTGGGTAGATGGGAGGGGGGGGGATGTCATGGGCGAGGGGGGGGGGGGGATTCCATCGATCGCAGAAGAGCATCACTTTCTATTTCACAGAATTCGAGTTCCTTTGGCTGCTTCTCACTTCACCGTTTTCTCTCAAGTTCGCATATGATGGAAAGTAGTTATAATTTAGACGTGATATAAAGTAGTTGATTATCTTTGTCAAGAAGTCGTTCTCAAACCAAACAATTATCTGACATCTTGGTCCATTTGTCTCGCCTATAATTTTATGCCCACTTTCCTTCTTTCGTTGTTGACTTTAAAGAACCGCACCTATTTTTTTTTTTACTGGAAGCAGGTTTCAAATTTAGATAAACTGACATGCAAAATGAATGTCAGCATTTGTCACTGAACAAAAAAATACTTTGAATAACATGACCTGCCTGATCTATCATTGCATGTTGAACCAAGAAATGAAATGAAATCAGGCCTTAACATAGAAATGTTCGATTACTTAAAGGGCCCTTATCAACTTATGAAGTCATCATAAGTCAAACGCGTTATATCCACTTGTACAAATGGCAAAGTTGAAGAATTGAACAGATTTGTTACTAATGTTGATTAATGCGATAAGGCCATTGTTCTTTCAGCCTCTGTCAAAAGAAAGAAGATACCGTAATGTAATGGAGACACAGATGCGTACCATCTTTATCATGATGAAAACGGAAACTGAGCTAGAAAGGGTCGAATACCTCATCAAAATGCAAAGTTTTGTTGTTAAAAGGAGGTGAAAAAAACGCTAAATAGCTTAAGCACAAGTCAAGGAGCTATAGGTTTAAGAATTCAGCCAAAATATCTGTGATAAATGGACCAAAGTTTAAGTGTGAGTAAGCTTTAACCTTGATAAAATCGCGCAAATTTTAAAAATTTAAAGTTCGATATAAATAGTGTCCACTCATTAAATTAAATTCAACGAAAGAATTAACGAATTAAATCTCCCAAAATTTGTTATTCGTTTGAATGGCTATTCTTTTTAACCACTCTAACAGACAACTTTGTGCAGTTTGCAGACAGATCCAATATTTTTTTATTTTTTATTCAGGAAATTAAAGACACTTCCGAAGCAAAAAAACAATGAGGCACAGGGTCATGAAACACGGGCTGCCATAAAACCCAACTTTAGTATCAATCAAGCAGCTCTTTTAAAGTTTAATCTTTACCGACTTCAAATAGCGGCCTGGGATTTGGTGGAAATTCTGGCCTGGGGACAAGGGAAAAGAATGCGTGGACCATATCCAAAATCATGTGATTGCCTTTTACTTATTTGTGCCAACTGATGATTTTTTAGTTCGGAATCAACATTCAACCACCTCGATTTGGTCAATTCGGGTTTGCGTTTGGTGCTGGAATTAAATTAATTTTTACAGGGTTTGAGAAGTCGAGGAAGAATCTACTTTTCCTAAAGAACCAAAGTTGGAAAGAACGCTTCAGGAATCACAGCCAATGAAGTTCTAAGATCGATTTGTTTTTATTTATACCAGAATCCAATAGAGTTCAGCAGGGAGGTTAAAAGTACATTAAAGTGCTTTATTTTGGTCTGTTAGTAGGGTCTAATAAAAATTTTGACCCAATTTCAAAAATTAATTAAGTAAATAATTAATTTATCGAAAAGTAAGCAGCTTTAAATTAAGAAAAAATTATTTGTGTTACCAATTCATATTTTACACATAATGTAATGGTATTTATTATAATTTAGAACTTCCCATTTGACGGCACGTGCATCTACTCCGCCTAAATTGCCATAGAACGATTGGCAAGGGAGGCAAAGTCAGGCAACTTCTCCAAATGCACTAAAATTAGCCTTGATGCAATTTTCCACTTCGACGCACACGACCCAGACGTTCACACAGTTAGCCCCGCTACAGTCTCAATTTAAAACTTTGGCAAATAAAAGTAAGATAGGTGAATTGGCAAAATTGGTTTAAACGCATATTTCCTTATTGTCGCTTTCAAATCTAATGTTTCTGACGTGACCTGTGTAATTTTTTTCTGCGAATATAATTTTAAGAAGAAGGTCATTTAAACAAAAATGAATGGAAAGAATTATGCGAAAATTTATCCATGAGAAATTAGGTATCCAATACATCACCATAAATTTGCCTTAAGTAAACAAATATTTGAAGGCTTCATGGAAATTCACATATTAAACATTATTAACTATACTGGGTTCGGAAGTTATCATAAAAAATTTCTCTCCTTCGGCTTTACATTTTGTATTTATTTCATTTCTTTAAATTTCAATTTTTTATTATATTTTGGTAATTTTACCAGTACTTAAGGTACTTTATTGATTATTTTACGAAAACAAAGTTCCATAAACAAGCTTCAATATGAATATATTCTTTAGTGGGCAATACTGAGTTCTTTGATCTTGGCACCAGTTGTAAATTCAATAAATATGTGATAAAATTTACCAGACACAATAATGATGCCGTCAATATCTGCATAACCGTTAACTCAAACCCACTTCCGAAATGTTATTGGACATACTGATTTATAGGAAAGGCTGTAAATACCGAAATATCACTTGTGGTTGAATCAGACTTTGCGGTCTTCTTGAAATGTCAGAAGTTAATAATTGGCCGCTAGCCAAACTTACGGCACATTTCTCGTTTTATCGAACTATTTACCTTACTGGGCAAACAATCACAAAATATGTCGACACTTTGTACATTCCATTTTCCGCAATATGTCAAAAGCATTCAAGTCAATGCAGATGACCATAAATGGCTTGGCGATTTTATGAAGGCAAGTATGTTTGTAGCATAGGGGTGTGTGATAGACTTATCTCGACGTGGTGCAGCCTAGGCAACGTATACTCATACGACAAAAAAGTCTATTACCCGGCAGTTGACTTCAAACTACCATGACCCTACTGTTTGTCATATTCGACTACTTTCACAGTACTCATCCCACCTTTTTTCCACCTTATCTACCTTCGTCTTTGATACACTCTTCTATTCGCCCCCCTCCCCTCTCTTGAATTTTGTACACTTTGATGTTCCTTCCCCTCTGGGAAGACTGATGTCAACTAAAAGGCTAATGATAACAATCAAAACGCCTGCCATTTGAAATAAATGAATAACTAAATGTCTGTAGCATTAAAAAATGCATATTTGTATTAGTTGTGGAAATACTGCAGACTTATATAATTGACAAATGAAACTAACGCTTTTCATTATCACCTAGATGTGTTCGTTTTATCGTGACTTCCGATCTTGTTTTAGAAAGAAGTATTGAAGCGTGTACAATCTTAAATCTCAGAAAAGCACAACAATCAGGGTGAATAAGGAACAAGAACTGATGATGGTAAAAAAACATTAGGAAATGAATTATTCCATTTTTAGATGTACGCAATTTGTATTGTACATTACTTCATGTTATAATGTTTCTTTGGCCAAATCTAATTCGTTCATCAATCGCCTATTGCGTTGATGAAAGTTTTGTCATTTCAAGGCCACATTTACAATATTTTGCGAAGTCTGAAAATATTTTTGTGCAAACTATTTCGGCAATAAT
The DNA here is from genome assembly GCA_900617975.1 of Rodentolepis nana. Classification (NCBI taxonomy): domain Eukaryota; kingdom Metazoa; phylum Platyhelminthes; class Cestoda; order Cyclophyllidea; family Hymenolepididae; genus Rodentolepis; species Rodentolepis nana. Next base: position 11,567 of record UZAE01001598.1, read on the forward strand.
CAAAATGTAGTGTAATTTAAGAGTGTTTAAGATGATTGATCAGAATTTTGATAGGGACTGATGGATCGATATAAAATCGATTAAATCGATTGCATTGTTTTCATAAAAGGATAGCGAGTCAAATTCGAGAAATCTTGCCAATCATAAAAGGAGTGGTTGGCTGACCTTTATAATTAAGAAATGGGATGTGCGATAGACTTACCTCTACGTGATGCAACCTAGGCAACCTATACTCATACGGCAAAAATGTCCATAAACTGGCAGTTGACTTCTGTCTTCAAACTACCATGACCTGACTGTATGTCATATTCGTTCCTTCTACAGTGATCATCTTACGTTTCCTCTGCCTTTGTGTCAGTCAGTCTGTCTCTTTTACATCTATGAAATACTCTACTGTCCTGCCTCTCGACTTGTTGTCACTCTGATGTTCCTCCTCTCTGTGAAGCCCGAAGTCAGCTAAATGGCTAATGATAGCTATCAAAACGCCTGCCATTTGAAATAAATAAATAAATAAGAAATCGAATGGTCTTAGTTTATGGCTTTTGAAAAGCAAGGAACATTTAAGCTAAAATTACCATTTTTAAGATTATTAGAACGTAATTGTTCCACCGCAAAGAATTATGATATCGTTTCATTTTCGATTAAGCAGTACTTTCGGGAGAAATTTTCCTTAGCATCCTTTTTATTAGCAGTTAAAACTTTCATCTTTAACAATTTATTCTGCAATGACAGTGACATTTCAAGGTTTTCTGTCCCTTAAATCCGCATTGCTTCCATACTTGCTTCGCCATTTTTGTTCATTAGTCTTTATTAAGAATATTTTTTCCAAATTCCTAAAAGAACTCCACTTTTCGCATGCAAAGAAAGTTATTTCA
>UZAE01001599.1:0-12436 GCA_900617975.1 Rodentolepis nana
ACCCCCCCCCCCCCCCAGAACATAGTGCATGGCAAAGAAAGCAAACAACCAGTTTATCCAGAGGTAATGAAACATGAAAAGCAATTCTCCGCCCAACTTGGCCTGCCAATTAGATTTAAAAGTCTACTTAGAGTGATTTGAACTCAGTTAGCCAGTGTGGTAGTTATGGTATTCGATGCCCATCGTCACGTGTGGACTCCTATGCGTAAGTTATTCAAGAGAGAGGTGAAAATCCCTCTTATTTCATTGGATCAGAAAGTAAATCAATTCCAACATTTGTGATCCGTAAAGAGAGTGGGCTTCAGTTTAATACGATTGCACATTTATTGCTCACTGCCTGCTTCAGTCTGCTTAGACTGCAACTGTTCCCCTCCCCCACCCCCGGTTTTAGCCAATCGAAGTGGATTACTCCACATACAGTTCACAAAGTGCATTAAAGATGTTCGTTAAGGTCCACCACAGGGATATCTTAAGGGATTGAATGGGTGTTCGATGTGGATATAACCATGTTTTTTCCCAAATAACATTGTCATGAAAGTTCTTCCTCTTGTCCCTAATAAGAGTTTGAAGTAAAAGAAGCCGAATATTTTGCCGCGGCAACAAAGAAATGCACTCTTGTTATACTGAGAGAGAGAGAGTTGAGGCTGTGACATCCAAGTTCCCATCCTATTCAATTCACCGATACGCCGCAAATTTGATGCTGTAGCGCCCCAATTTGGCGAATACTTTACTTTCCTGTGCCAATTTAAATCTAGAAAACTAAAAGTAAGATAATAGGGTGTGCGATAGACTTACCTCCAAGTGGTGCATCCTGAGCAATGACAAAAAGTCTATAAACCAGAAGTTGACTCCTGACTTCAAACTACCATCACCCCGCTGTATGTCATATTCCACCACATTCACAGTACTCGCCTCACCTTGCCTTCTTCTCTATCGTTGTCTGCCTCTTTTACATCTTCAAATAATTCCTCTGTTCTCCTCCCCCCCCCCCCCCCCTCCCCTCCTTGATTTTTGGTGACATTGTCTGCTCCTCTTCACTGTGAAGCCCGAAGTCAGATAAAGGACTACTGATAACTATCTTAGAGCCTGCCATTTCATGCAAATAAATGAATTAAGATAACGGGGGATTCTGGGCCCTTGAACACTAATCGCAGCAATGGCTTTAATAACTTGAGCGCAATGACTATTGTGATCTCCGTCTCCTAAACAATGAAAAATATAATTTCTTGCTCAGAATCAATTTAGAACAATTTGTCCACCAGCGAGAGAGAGAGAGAGAGTTATTTCTTTCATCGTGTCTGGACACGACCTAAACGCAAACATTTGCTTGTAAAATTGGTCGAATTTAAGACCATGACGTCGAAATACCCTCAGTGCTTCGGAAGGGAAAAGTGAGCCAAGACGTTACATGATGGTGTTGCGCTCCCTGGGAATGTTCATATTCCAAGTACTCTCCAGTTTGCGAACTCGCCGTCGACATTATTTTCTTCTTATAAGCCAAAAAATTGCCAATTGGTAGTGGTCAAAAGAATAGAAAAATAGCAGAATTCACGAAAGTCCAATCATATTGAACTCTAAATCTCCTGGCAATGATTAGCGCTTTTGGTATCAATAAAATTGTTAAAATATATTAAAAAATGTAAAAAAAAACAGTCAATAAATAAGTTAGGGTAAATCAAATAAGTTTGTGGGACACGTCATCGCATGCGTGTACACATAGGCTTGAGGTGCGGCCGTACAACTTCGCGTACTGATTGAGGACAAGAGCACGCAGCCAATAGCAGCTCAGTGCCCTCACTTGTTGTACCAAATCCGCCATGTTGTATGACTGGTTTCCTTCCTGTAAACACTTTATCCGTGATATACGTATTGAATAAGCGTGCTCCGTGCTACATGTCTGTTTCCTTTATGCGTGCTCCGTGCTACACGTCTGTTTCCTTTGCGTACTCCGTGCTACACGTCTGTTTCCTTTATAGCTGGGCGCCCCGTGCTACACGTCTGTTTCCTTTATAGCTGGGCTATAGCAACACGTCTGTTTCCTTTATAGCTGGGCTATAGCTTAGCTGAATTATACGTCTGTTTTCTTTATAGCTGGGCTATAGCTTAGCTAGTTCGGGAGTCTAGCTAGATGTAGGAGAATCTGCCAGAGATTTCTCGGGAGTCTAGCTAGATGTTGGAGAATCTGCCATAGAGACTATCTTGCCATCGAGATTTCTGAGTCAGTCAGGCTTTACTAAGGTGTTTAGCTGGTTCTGGGAGTCTAGCTAGATGTAGGAGGATCTCCCATTGAGATTTCTGAGTCAGTCAGGCTTTACTAGCGTAGCCAGAGATTTCTGAGTTAGTCAGGCTTTACTAGAGTAGCAATATTTCTGAGTCAGTCAGGCTTTACTAGCGTAGCAATCCGTGCTTTCTGAGTCAGTCAGGCTTTACTAAGGTTTCCTTTTAGTCGTGAAATGCGAAAATTTTATCGGATGCTCACTTTGCGCTAAATTAATACAATTAAAAATGAAAATCTCTGGCAATTTTATAAACATTTAGAAAAGCATTACTACTATGATCGCAATTACGACAATTGTGGTAAAATCGGACCGCTTTAGAATTCACGATGTAGATCCTACCGTTGTTAATTGAAGAAATCATATCACGACTTTCAAATGAAGACACGTGGAATCGATTGGCCAGACCTGTTGGTAGCAGATCTGTCCCTCCAGTCAAGCCGAGTAAGGACCACTTAAAAAATTGGAATTATTGATTCAAACAAAATAAACACGCGCGCCTTTACAGCGCAGACAGTGTATATGTCAAGATAAAAATTTTCTTCACCACGAAAAATTCCAGTCAAACTGTCCAATTCAAATCGAAGAATTTCTCTGCGGCCTGCCGCATTCAATCTCGATGAATTCATAGACTCCCTGGCTAATGATCGGTATCAAGGGACCAGATATGTGGACCTTAAGGAGCAAGATATGATCACTTTATGCCAAATGACAAAACATATTATTATGAGTCAATCTATTCTGTTGGAAATAGAGGGTCCAATCAAAGTTTGTGGTGATATCCACGGTCAGTATCGAGATTTACTTAGGCTCTTTGAAATGTGTGGCAAACCTGAAAATGGCAATTTCCTCTTTTTGGGAGACTATGTTGATAGAGGAAAACAAAGTCTTGAAGTTATATGTCTCCTTTTCGCCTACAAGGTCAAGTACCCTTCCACGTTTTTTATACTTCGCGGTAACCACGAGTGTCAAGCTATCTCTCGGATTTACGGATTTTTTGATGAGTGTAAGCGGCGTTACAATGTTAAACTTTGGAGACAATTCCTCGATGTTTTCAACTGCCTTCCAGTAGCGGCAATCATAGAACAGCAAATTTTCTGCTGCCATGGGGGTATATCACCCGAATTTCTCAAACAAGAGTATGCGAATATAGACGTGTTGAAACAGAGAATTCGTGCAATAGCAAGACCAACTGATGTTCCTGAAGAAGGGATCCTATGTGATCTTCTGTGGGCAGACCCTCTGAATCCTGATATGCTTGATCCTGATGCCGATGAAGTTCCGCCTGTTTTCGCGGAGACTGGATTCGGACCAAACGAACGTGGCGTTTCATATGTTTTCAGTCCTGAGGTTGTCGATCGATTTTTGACCAGGTTTGGACTAGATTTGGTGGTTAGAGCTCATCAGGTTGTAGAAGATGGATTTGAATTTTTCGCAAATCGGTCCTTCGTGACTATTTTTTCAGCGCCAAATTATTGTGGCGAATTTGATAATGCCGGAGGCATATTTTGCTTGAAGAAAAATGTTTCTAATAAACCGAATTCTAAAGAGGCTGAGGTTGATCTGGAAGGTAGCTTTATGATCCTCTATCCCGAATATCCTAGAAAATCTACATTTACTATTCGAAAAGGCAGCCCGAATAGAAAGTAAGTTCGACACCAATTATATAAAGATTTGTCGAGTGGCACATATCCTAAACGTCTTTTCAATGTCTTCATGTACACATACTTACATACACTTCACTCTATCACCTATTAGGATAGAATACACAATTGAAAACGCCTAAGCCCCCTTAGGATAGCAATTTCCAATCCTTGACTTGAGTGTACAAATAACCCAACTGGACCTCCCCAGTGCAAATCGGGTCATGTCATCACCTCGAACTCACCGATAGTATGCCTCTAACTTGACGCTCAAGCATCACTACCCTATTTCCAATAAGTATAAAGCACTTATTTACTCATTTTTTATTAAACCATTTAAATCTAACATCTCGCCACCGACAATGTGAAGAAAAATCGTTTGAGACGCAACCACCAATTAAATTACCAAAACAAATATTACGTTAGTTAAATGTAGAGCCAGTATTCTACCTCATATCCACTATTTCTCGATTTAGTTAACTGAATTAGGGCAAATAGCTTGTAGTAAGCAAGACTGTAATATACAACAATTACCTCGCCAACTTTTTTCGTACATTTTAGCTACTAACGACGGAAGGTTCCATTGAAAAAGGGAGAAGTGAAAAAAGAATTAATCGAGCAACAAATTCCTTCATTACTGGAATTGTCTGTTAAAATTGACCCGGAAAAATATATGCAATAATACATTTCCGTTTGTTAATTTTATTTGAACTAATTCATACACCACCACTTGCGTATTCTCAATATTTTTAAATCCTTTAATTACTTTTCAAAGAAATTAATTAATTACTCAGACAAAGATTTTATTCTTTTGGACCAGAAAAAATTTTACTGCGAAAGAAAAGTACCCCCTCCCCCTCCCAGAGAAAAGAAGGAAAGTCCTCGATCGACCTCAAAAATGGACAGAGGCGATGATGACAAGAATATTCCATTTGAGAAGAATTGTGAGGAGTTGGGTGGGCGATTCGGTGGGCAGGAGCACACGGAGATATCGGAGGAAGTTGATTAACTCCTTGAAGGCCTGGGAGGATTGCTCATAGACACAACTTCGGAAAGATATTGCTATGACGTGGATAGAGAGAGTGAAGGACGATAACAAATAGAGTAGTTAAGGGATAATGTGGAAACAGACATTGGTATTGGAGGGAGACATAAATTATACATTTTGTGGGGTGCAATTTCGAGGAGGTCTCTGTGTTGCATTAAATCATTTCCACGATGGGAATGAAAAATTTTTTCGGGTGCGCGAAGGTCCAGCACTTCTTTGCAGGACAAGAACCAGTGCAAGGTACTACAGATCTCTTGTTTGGAAAAGTGCAAAGTGTAAACAAGGTGCACTTAAATTTACACTTTGGGAATACCAACCTCTATTAAGGACAAATGCTTTCCGAAGCTCGCTAACAATCTCATTTGGAAGATTGAAAAAAAACACTCTCCAGGACGATTACTTAATGGTAATAGGGAATCCCCTTGACGCAGAACCTGCGAATTCAAGTTTAGACAAAGCGAAAATGGTCGCTTGTGGAAAACTGAGACGCCTTAAAAGATAGGAATTAAGTTAAAATATAAAAATGTGAGAACACATGAGAGCTGAATCGAAATAAAGTGAGACCCGAAGATGAGTCACGTGACGCTGTGTCAGCTCGAATCACTTCTCCCCAGCACAGTAGAAAACACCCAAATTGCATAACACTGGCAGTCACTTGTCTACACTTAGTCTCAAGAATACTTTAAGCACTTGATTTCCATCACCTTGGGGGAGGGGAGAGGGGTGCATTCGGCTCCTGAGGACTTGATGGAGATAGTGGATAAAGCCATAATCGGTCCTATAACATTTTTTTGGTAAAAATAGCAGTGTAACTACACTTCCGTCTTTTCGCTTTTGGATCCCTTGTGTAACTGGCAGACACCCTAGATCATTGCACCAAAAGTTGATGTCAAAATTACAAGACCTGATCAAGTCATATAACGCGTGTAGCCCTAGTGGAAATAGTGGGGCATAATTAGCAACAGGCAAATTTGCCAGGCGGTGTTTAAATGTTCATGTGCACAAAATACAAATAGGCATTCTAAAATAGCACAAAGTGGAAAAGTGCATATTTACATTTGATAAAGGAAATATTTGACCTTTCTTTGGAAATGAAGGCTTTTTTGCGCTTGGAAAAAAACACGCAGGCAATAGTGAGGACTATGCCAACAGCAGCAACACCGGAGACTGCGAATTGCCACTCTGTGCGAAATTAAATGCAACTATTATGGTCCTTGACCACTTCCACTTTAAAGGGCTTTAAATTCTAATCATTAAAACGCCGAAGTCTTTAACAGGGGGTGGGAAGGAAATCTACTTGGATAAAGAAATTACACTCATATATATAAATAAAATAAATTATGAATTTACACTGTCTATCCACTTCTTAAATCTATGTAGAAATTAAAGGCTTTTGTTAATGGTTCAAGGCGCAAGCATGAGTCTTGAAATGATCAAACAAGTGAGGAACTTCGGCCTTGGCATTTAGTTTGGATCGCCCTACGATTCAATGTAAGCATTCTCTAGACTAAATAAACTGATTGACGAATGTCACCTCCTCGCCTCCTCGACTAAAACTCGAGTGCAATTTATCGATTTCATTCGCTTCTACCTCACATGGTGACACGCACAACCAATCGGCTTATTTCGCACGCGCGTGGTTGTTAGGCTCCCTCCTCTAAACTTTCCATCAACATTCAGTAGCGTACTCTCTCTGGCACACTTCTCAGTTGAGAACAATGGATGTCAACTTTCAGCTCTTGGTACATATTTAACTTGACGACTAGTGTCGGTGGGCACAATAAATATTCCTGAAAGATTTCTAACCCAATCGTTCAACCGAAAGCCATCAACATTAATGCCAACGGAATTTATCATCCCTCCCACGAGGATATCGGGATCAACAGGGAACAATTCGTGTGATTCATAATTGAAATGCGATTATTTCATACATTGTTCTAGTAAAAGGCTGTAAAAAATTGAGCGTCAAGTCAAAATAGCAAATATTTTTTGTCCATCTATTAACAGAAATCTGATGGTCGTAACATCTGGAACAAGCTTTTGGAACGGTATGGTTTTAGATGGCTGAGTAGCGGCAATTTCTAGTTGTTATTGACAAAAGTAGTGTCATCTAATAACGGAGTTAACTATTCTCGTGTAAGATATTGGATTTTAGGAGGTCAGATAGTAGTTGGAAACAGATTGGAGAATTCTGCGAATTGTGGATACCTGCACCTTCAGTAGCACGGTAGTTTGTCGAAACACATCATCTATAATTAGCCAGGGGCTTCTACTTTCAGAAATTAAAGAACCCCAGACCCAAAGGGGAAAAAATTCTCGTAGTGGCATGTTTAAAGGCCAAAAATATGAATCACCCGATAGACGCAAAAAACTCCCGACTGACAAGTATCCCCAGACCCGGCGACTGGACAGAAAGGTCAGGCTAACCACATAATCCACACCACACCACCCCAACCCCCCCCCCACACACAAATCGCTCAGAATTCACACAAGTGGTTAGTGGCAAGGAATGAATTTGAAATACAGAGTAGATACACACATATATATAACGCCATGGGAAATGGAAAAGAGTAGAGGAATAACATGAGAGAATGGGGATCATTTCTTTAAAGAAAAGCAAAGCTTTGGACGAACCCGTTTCCGATTCAAGATGATCTCTTGTTCTCGCTTAATTCGTCTCTGTTCCTCAGCCTCTTGTCTCTGTTTTTCCTCCAGCTTTCGTAATTCTTCCTCATACTGTTTCTGCCTTATCTCTTCCTAATTAAATAAAAGAAAATAATAAGCTCCGTTTTCAAAATAGTAAGATTTCTTCGTAAAATGGTGCTACTTATAAATTACGAGTAGAAAGGAAATTAAGCGATCGCGTAATTCTCCGAGCATTTTGGCAACTTGTAGGAAGAAGACTAGCAATTGAACAAAATAAGTAAAATACCTATCAATGGCGTACCCCTTTGCAGCCTTTGAGAAATTCGCTGAAAGCTGATCACTGCATTCAGAACTGGATTAGATGCAAGACAAAAAAGCAAATAGCAGCAAATAAGGCGAGACGAAGAGATAATCTTACCTCTTTTCGTCGAAGTTCACTTAATTCTTCTTCACGTTGTCGAGCCAAACGTTCATTTAGCTCTTTGAGTTGGCGCTCTTCCTCCTAAGCACAAAATAAAATGATATGTAAATACTGAGTAAAAAGAAAAGAATAGCGATTTACTGGACAGCCGTACCTCTTTTCGGAGTCTCTCTTCCTCTTCTTCGCGGGCTTTTCTTGCAGCCTCCTCATTTCGGCGTCTCTCAAGAGCTTCTTGCTCAATTGCAACGCGCCTTTCGATTTCTGCATTAAATTCAGCCTCTCTTTCTTTAAGTAAAACGGCAAGCTCAGCTTCTAAGTATCTTTCTAGTCGTCTTGCCACTTCCTCCTCAAGAATTTTTGACTCTGCCCATTGTTGACGCCTGAAGTGGTTTAAAAAGAAATAAATCGGAAGGAGAAATACTGCAACTTAGCGAAAAATCACGAGGTTTACTTACGTAATCCTTTCCTCTTCGGCTCTTTTCTCATCTTTCTTACGCTGTTCTTCCAAGCGTTCCTTCTTAGATGTTCCATTTTCAACAGCATCTCGAGATTCACTTTCACTGCTACTTGAACTATGCGCACGCCTATTAATTTATTGTAATGTATTTCATTCCTTTTACTTTGCCTTATGTCGAGAATAAGATTTGATCTCCCCATCCTCAACTTTAGCCATATTGAACAGAGTACCAAAGCAGGTCAGCAATAAAAGGCTGAATGTGCGCTCACTTTCAATTGGGCAAAGCAATCTAAGTGGATAAAAAATATTCGCTTAATAAATTTATAAAACAGTTAGTTTGTTCTTATTCATCAAAATATTAAAACTTAAAATTATTAATTAATTCGATATACATACAAGTAAAATATTTAATAGGCACATAACACGTTTTTTCCAACTACAGCTAAAAGGATTCTATTGTACATCTACTGGCACATATTTCTAAAGTGATGTTATTTTGCATAATTCTCATTAGTTTCCTACTTATGCATTTATTCATCTTTTAAGCCATGATGAATCGAAACTGTATTTGGACATGTTCAATACACAAACGTGTATTATACTTTCATATGGAAACTCAGCATTTAATGCTTTCCATGTTTTGGTTCTTATTTCTACTGGCTCATCCTAAATTGGATGTGGGAGAAAGCATACGGAATTGTTGACGGTGAATAAAGTTTATGCACATCTTTGGGACTGTGACAGAAAGTTGAAATCGTGAATATGAAACTCAGATATATAGCATATTAGCGTTGTACTTATAGCCATCCAACAGACTGTGCAGTGCTACGTATTCTGTGCCCATAATGCACTCACCAAATCTGACCGATCAATGATCGGTTGTGGAAGCAGTGCATTACTCAGCTCTTTCTAGTGGCTTTGTAATATGAAATACTTCATCTGTTGAATAATTATCTTCATATTTACAAAATGAGTTTAGTTAGCATTCTCTTCCACCATATTTTCTTACAAAAATTATGTGTATGGGAAAGAGTAATTTATTTTTAAATGTACAAGAAAGATGGCAAAGGATTGCTAAGAGTATCAAACGAACTGAACTCTTCTAGTAAGAGTATGCCGAACTTCCGGGGTTTGTTGAAATATTGTTCCCCCATCGTTATCTGTGGACTCGGCTTCTCGGAAGACTTTTTCAGAGACTTCTCTATGCACAGAGGTGACGATATCTAGGAGGCTTCTTGACTTTCCATACAGTTCCAAATAATGACACAGTGTTTGGATATAAATTGAGCCTTGTTGAGGATCTCTCTGAGCTTTAAAGCCGGCCAATGTAGCATAACTCAACAGAAAGTCGGCGAAACTTGGAACTAGCCGTTGTTTCTTCGGTAATTTGGCGGCTGCAATAGCAGGTTCTTCGTCTATATCCTCAGCCTCATTAGATTCTAGCCTTGAAGATCTGAATTGAAGAGGATTCAAAGAGGAACTGCCTTGATGCATTGATAGTTCACCTTCGCTGGCTCCATTTGCAGGCACAGCGTAGCCCAACTGGTAGTCATCACCGCGACAAGCTTGAATGAAGAAGAGCTTTGGTTTGCCGGCTAAAGAGGGGCACTTTTCAGCCGTAAAATCGAGAGTCAACTGATGCACGGGAAAAGCATCACCATTGACGCCGTAAAGCTCACCCAATCCTCCATGCGTCATAATTACAGCCACGAAGGCGTCATACGCGGAATGGTCGGTTTTGCGACCAACATAGGCCAATTCTGACTGCATCTCACCGGAGGAAAGATTTCGGAAAACCTTGACCATGAAGCCAAGATCGCAAAACACCTTCTCTGCACGTCTTTCATCCCTGTCACATCCACCGCGATTCTATAAAAGTTAAATTATTAACTAATTAGCCACTTTTAGTTTTAAATTTTACAGATAAATACAATTATAAATATACTTAAAAAATAATGCTATTTATGAAAACTACAAGGCATTTTCGATTTCTTTCGCAGTTGCCGTGTGGGAAAAATTATATTGATATCTGCCGCAGAGGTGGATTTATGTAATTGAACGTCTGGAGCAAAATGGGATCACGGTAAACATCTAGAAGGGCATATTTGGCCAGACTGAAATCGATTTCCTTGGCCATCACATTGGCGCATGCGGAATTTCACCTCTGCTAGAGAAAATCGGCGATGTCTTCGTCGTTTCCTAGATGTAATTGACTATTACGGCAGATTTATTTCTAACTGTGCTCAAATCCTAGAGTCTCTCACAGATTTGCTCAAGGGCAACCGGACACATTTCACGGTAACATCGGAAGCCGAATCAGCGTTGGCTGCAATGAAACAATAAGCACATTCGAAGACCCCTCTCCAGTTTCGGCATATACATGTGGATATGGAGGTCCCCTTCTCCTGCCAACCTCTGCCACTCACATATTCCCTTAAGCGATAGTGAAATCTCGAATGTCCCTATTTGTGCCCCCCCCCCACCACTCCCCTCCCCCGCAATCACAGCAGACAGAGGATGATAGTTCACTTCTGCCCTCTTTCGGAAATAAGACATCTCCTAGGTTCAACACACATCCGAACTACAGTCTATCACCCAGGTGGCAATAGTCTCGTTTGAAAACTTTCATCACTATAATCGCAACTACTTCTAAATTAACTTAGCCTGAACGTTTTCCAATTATTCAACCTACAAAGTAAAAAATCCGTTAAGGGTGGCCTTGGAAGCTGCCTGGTGAAATGATTCTCGACTCAAATGGCAAAGAAACTATAGACCCCTCTGTTTTGTTCCGTTAAACAAAAAGGCTATTTTATATCTATCCACCCTTAATCCACTTGTTTTTTTGTTCAAGTAGATTCAGTAAGGAAACTTTTCATAGTTCTGAAGAGCGAATCCACTTATTTCATACTCGATCACAACAGTACTAATGAATCAGCAACAAAGCCGGCATACCTACACCCTCCTAATACCAGTCCTCGGCCACAAATACTGTTAACATTACTATGCCAAAATCTTGCACATCTCGACCCACGGTTTCTCGCACTCTTTGTGGTCGAAAGGCTACTCTCCCTTCTTGAGTAGTCAATTATGTGTAGCAACTGATCATCAAGCAACCTAACAGCGCTCCAGAGAGGGAATATTGTGGAGAGCACATCCTAACACGATTGAACACGTGGGGCAAAGGTGAGGAGTGCGGGGACCTCCCAGACACTTAACAATCAATAGTCACAGCATGGTCAGGGCTCCGTGTCAGTGACATACAACTCGAATAAGCATCATCCACATCAAACATCTGTTTCCTCTTTGAAGTTGAGGCCAAAGCCATGTTTGCTCAGCAATCCCACTAGAGAATATGTAAACTTCTAGTTTTTATTAAAGCAAATGAAATGAAGGGGAGACGAGAAACCTGGAATTTGGGATGCCAGTAGGTCATGTTGTTGATGACAACACAGATGCCTCGTTGGGGACTGGCCATCGGATAGTAATCGGCCGGATCCATCAAACTCATCTTCCGACGGCTCCTCTGGGAAATGGGACGAGAATGATGCGTCTGAAATGAAAGTGAAAAGCATAGTAGTGAAAAAAAAATTAAATATGATTGAATTAAATTTGCCAAAATACAATGAATCGAAGTAGAAATGAAATTTCTTGGCATTTCATTGAATGTTAGGGATAGTTCGCACAGGTTATTCACCATTTTATTAATAATAATTCTAATATCCTTCCAACCAGTCAGTTATCAATCTTCCTGAAGTGTGGTGTTCATTGCATTATCTACTAAACTCCCCCCCCCCCCCCCCGCATGATACTTTCTGTATTCTCGATACTTTAGACGGAGGTAGCTTGACTTCCTGCGAATGCATTACACAACCCTCGGCTGCAAAGAATTTTGTGTTTCCCATCATAAGCTAAATCGATCTCCCCCCCCCACCCTTCCCCCCTCCC
>UZAE01001600.1:0-12428 GCA_900617975.1 Rodentolepis nana
TTAATGGCTAGAGGGCAGATCTCTGCTTGCATTTCGAGAGGGGAAAAAACCGGCGTAGGAAATCGGTAGAGCAACCAATTCGTTGTTATTGTTGGCTATAAGTACTAGACTGTGTTTATCCACGTAGACACACAAATGCCAAAATAAAGCTGTCCTAGTTTTAAGTCCAGTGAAAAAAAAAGGTTTGCCTCCCATAATCGCCTTTTCAAAGTTCTTTTTTTTTCAACTTGATGATCAAATAGTCATGCATTCGGCGGCGTTTACATTACTTAGATACCGTGCATGGTTGCATTGATTAACTACTAGCCAAAGGCAATTAAATATTGAAATAAACAATGGAACTATTTAAGCAGTCAGTAAAGATCTTAAACAAGTTGGGTAATTATCCAACAACTGTAATTAATAATTAAAAATTTGATACAAAATAAGGCACATGCTAGTTGGAATTTAAATTCTCCAAAAAAACCAATTAAATGGCGTATTTACGAGGAGGGAGATAACCGGTTTAAGCCGCTTTTATGAGAAGTTCGTATTATATCAACTTCCTGACGATCAGAGGTAATAAGAGCGGTGGTTAACGTCTATCAGCATCGAAAAGGTGGCGATAGACGTCCTCCTAGAAGCCCTATTTAAAGGCATCTACCTGCCCAAGCCCACAAATTCTATTTCGTTTGGTTAATTTTGAAAATGTATCAAGGAATAAAGGAGAATGGGAAAATAGCTTAAGAGGAGTGAAATATCACAACGCCTTCTCCATGTCCACATATACTTGTTAAGAGTTGTCATGCCACACCCCCCCCCCCATACATTTGGCGCCAATCTGTCGAAGTCGTTCGCGTCTCGTCGAGAGTTTGGTGTGCCGATAAACAGGCCTTTTCTATTCTAATCAATTGCCTTCTGATCTTGGGTGATCTTAGTGGCACAACGTGATTGGGGATTTAGCCATCACAGATTATTGATTAATACCTTTGACACTACCTTAACTTTAGAATGCGGTAAACAATATGCAACCGCAGAATCTTCTTCATACCAAGAGCACAGGATGCATTAAATGATGGCAACAGACATAAGAATACCTTCAAGCTTCCACTTGAAGCAATAAAAAAGTACACATGAAAACAGATTATTTTCGAAGGACTCATCACAGTAGTGAGATTACCAACCCGCCCCCTTCAAACTTGGATATCTCCACTAGTGTCCCCCCCCCCCCCCATCTTCCAATCTATTATGCGATGAAAGACAAGCCGCCGATGACAGAAAGCCAAACCAAGCCACGCGGCTTCTCGTCATGAATTTCGGACAGGACTACAGACCTCAAAACACCGAAAGACGAGGAAGCCACAATGCCGGGGGTTATGTATGACAGTAAATTGCGGCCGGCGCGGTGGCAATAATTGAGGCCGACAGCGAGGCCCCCTCTCTAACGCGCATCAAGGCGGTAGAACAGCAACACAACACAACGCAACAGCTACGTTTAAATTAATCACCGAAATCAGTTGTTAGCAACTGGAACCAAATACTATACACACAAACACACACACACTCGTCTCGAACAGTCATTAGATTTCATTCCAAAGGCCTCGTCTCGAGAAGTAAACAAGAATATGTTCCAACTCAAAGCCAGGAAACATTTCAGCTGGGAAAATTTATTAAAAGCTGTCAAATAGTACCTCTGCAACCACCCACTTTGAACTTGGAGCAGTTTTCGATGCAAACTTTCTTATCGAGTCAAGCAGACTGGAATTGAGCTATTCATGAAAGGGAAATTCAAAACTCCGTTCATGAAATCAATGCAAATAGAAACGGACTCCATGAGCTTTCTGGGGATTGAAGTGAGAGGTCAATCATACCAATCGATTCCGGCCAAAAGAGGAGAGAACAATGGCTCTTCATTCTACCACAATCATTAATCGATCTAGTCACTGAATTTACGAAACCACGACAGAATGGCCAACGTATTGAGGAAGTAAGTAATTGTTTAAATTGAATGGTGAAGTCTTTAGGGAGGCAAAGCTATGGGATAATGTTGCATTCAAAAGATGATTCATGTTAAATCCGAATTTGAAAGATCAAAGCAAAAGAGATTGTCGTCATCAGGAAATACTTAAATTATGGGAAAATTAAATGCCATCATTACATTCCTACCCCCCCCCCCTCCCCGGCCAATTGAAGATTGCTCCAGGGATGCTTGAAATTTCGTTTCTTCTGGAACGAAATGAGAGATTTGGCAAAAATATTTCCTAACGCTAAAAAATACTCGGGCAATTACTAATTCATCAGTTTATTTTCTCAAAAAGCTGTCCAATTTTGCCATTGAGAAGAGATAACTTAACAATAAGCATCGATGAATTGTTGGCCTTGAATTGAGACGTTGACAGTTGTCGTTAAGCAACTAGTGAGGAAAGGACTAACAGACATCCCTATGGGTGTAGCAGACAACTTGTCCGCCCCTACAGGGACTGAGGTCACTCATTAGCATGACAAACTGCACGATTCAAAACAAAACAAATGATTGTAGAAGAATGTGCTGTCCTTATCAGCAGGGCTTCAGGACATTACTCATCTACCAGAACTAAGATGACCGTTGAAAAGCGTCTCTCTCTCCGACTGAATTAATCAAGAATATGACCCCCCCCCCCTCCCTCCCTAAACCGAGATAAGATAAAGAACCAAACAACTCGGCCTTAAGATGGAACGAATTCTAAACGAAATGAGAAAGTTAGCCACCATTGTGCCTCCACACATAGAAAACCCAACTAGAAACTTTTTCTTAAAGGTGAAATTTCGAGAGAGAGAGTGTGTGTGTGAGAGAGAGAGGGCGCATTGAAGCAGCTTCGATATGTGAATAAAAAGTTGAAGTGCAATGCTCTTGGGAGAAGTAGCCTTTTCAAAATCCGGCCTCGTTCACATACGCACACATACACGAACACACCCCAAAATACTATCATCAGTTGGCAAAGGCGCGAAATACATGATGCCAGTGAAATAAAATACAGGGAGAAAACAAAGATGCAAATAAAGCCTTGACTTGTGTGAAAGAGGGAGGGTGGGTGGGGGGGGGGGGGGGAGGCGAGGAGGTGGGCAAAAAGCAACTGGTCAGTTTTACTCTGTCACCGAATGAGGATACCGACTGGTCAAGGTACTGCCGCTCGTGTCGGCGCGTTATGTCCACTGGCTGGCTGAAAAATGCCTTTTTCAGCAGGATTGAGCGGATTACGGAAAGGTCAAGACCCAATATACCCAAGGTGAATGCCAAAATAGGTACCTTTTTAAGCCGACGCTTCTATGCAAAAATGAGTGATTAATTATAAAGACAATTCAGACATGAACACGCTAATCAATTCATTCACTCATTTGGCGGTCGGAAATAGACCATCTTATGGACGACACTCTGCTGGGGGATGGGTTGAATGATGGAGAGAAGTGTCTAGGAGATTTACGCGGTCATTAAGACCAAGATAATTTGCTCTGACAATTCAATTTCCATGGCCTTCCCACTCGCTCCACTTGGTAGCATTAGGATGCGTCACACCCCCCCCCCGCCCCGCCCCCCTAAATTATGAAGAGAGGGGGGGGGGAGGTAACTCGTGGACTACAGAACCAAAAAATAGACGTCTGAAGGAACACTTCAGGTTGCTACACTTGAGCAGAATGCACAAAACACTCAGATGATTCCTCAGGAGGTAAGTAATCAGACAAATAGGGTACTACAGTTCTTGGGTGAGAGAGAGAGAGAGAGAGATGAGATTTAAAAGTTCTTTCAAGAGAGGGAGAGAGAGAGAGCTAGAAGCAGATTCCTCCTGGAAACACTTAGTCAGTCGTCTGAGGAAGGAAAAAAAGCGCCGATAAGAAACGCGCACATTTCGTACGGGAGAGAGACAAAAAAAGGTGGGAGTGAATTTTATTTGCATTTATTTGTTCGCTTTGTCCGTCTAGTCCTTCTTCCCCCTCCCCTCCCCCCCCCCACCACCCCGCGCTTCTCGATGTTAAGGGTGGGGGGTGGAGCCGGGGGAGGGGAGGAGGAGGAGGCGGTAGGAAAAAAGATGCAACACAGTGAATAGAGAAAAAAAAGCCTAAAAAAGAAGGAAGTTGATTTGTGCCCTTTATGGGCGATTTATGAATGTGTAGTTACTGTCAATTTGACTCTATTAATAAGTTTCCAAGCGCACAATTTGGAAATTGTCCTCTAAAAGTTTATATGCATCTTTAAAAAATAGGAGAATTGGTAGTAGTTTTCGCTGAAGCTTTATATTCCTCCCCCAACTGAAGCCAAAAACACGCCTCAAAATAATTACTCCCCTCAAGACGATGACAATTTCACCAATCAATTGTGTGTTAATTTTTCTCCAAATTAAGTCAGTGGATAATTGAAGGATGAGAAGTAGTTTAAAGACTGCTTTTTCGTAGTTTGGTCAACAGTTGTACCTCTATCTTTTAACAATTTGTTACGTGAGGAAGATGATGAAACGAAGAGGTGAGTTTGAATCTTCTAGATGGAGGACTTGGAGTAAATTAACGCTCACATCACTACAAAATTTTGAAGATCTAGGTCACTCATTACTATGTCACTTTATCAATCATGTCTTCTTTACCTAATGCGAAATTTGTCTGACACTAGGTAGTAAAAATTTATTAAACAGGTGTAAATTGGAGGGGTCACCTCACAGACCCACGACGAATATTGAAAAAATAAAAGATTCAGTCTGAAAAGTTGTTAAATAAATGAGCAAAATCAGTGCAGTCACTACCTCAACACCCACCTCAATGGAATGAAAGGTACAAGTGCCGACAGAAGAGAGAACAGGAGATAGCGATTCAAGGTGGGAATTCGAAGAGGCGGCGAAGAGGTAGTACCCACCGCAGACTGAAATCTGGCCATCGGCCAAGACTACTACCACTACAAAGAGCAAACTCGTCTCGAATCTGGTTACCGGGATACTCTCTCCCACTAAACAGATCCGTGTGCTTGTATGCGCATACACACAAGCATGCGGATGTTTCCAAGCGGTTGATTAGGAAACTGGGGCATCCCAACCACGGCCAAGACGTGTATTCTACTCGCTTCGTCTCCCCTCCCCACCCCATCCACACACATGATTTATAAAGCGTGCAGGGAACGGAACTCCATCCCTGCATCCCCTTTCCTCCTAAAAAGTGATTAGTCACATTTCACAACTGTCTACCGACACACAAGGGTCAAAGACTGTGTGTGTGTGTGTGTGTATGTATAAAGTAAATACTAGCAAG
This sequence comes from Rodentolepis nana, assembly GCA_900617975.1. Classification (NCBI taxonomy): domain Eukaryota; kingdom Metazoa; phylum Platyhelminthes; class Cestoda; order Cyclophyllidea; family Hymenolepididae; genus Rodentolepis; species Rodentolepis nana. Next base: position 5,248 of record UZAE01001600.1, read on the forward strand.
AAGTTAGAAAAAAAGGGAGAGATCACAAATAGCACATTCGCTCCCTGACAGGTAACATTAACAGCTGCGAAAGGAGGATTTAGAGATGCGTGGCTTCACATTTTTTTTCAATTATTCCTTTCTCTCTCCCAGCTTCTTCTTCTTCTTCACCCCTTAATCCGAGTTGGGTGATAATTAAAAAGTGGGTGGATGGAGATAAAGGTCCTAAATGAATCAACGTTATGGCCTTTCTCTCAAACTGGGTCAATTACACAGAGAATGAGATGAAAATGACACGCCTGACAGGCGGAAAACAAGTGAGGAAATGGCAACACAACAGGGGAGCGGCAAAGTAGAAAAATGAGGTGTAGGGAGGGAGGGGGAGATTTGCCCCGAAAAGGAAACTCCAGGGGCAGAAAATTCTGTTCTCATCTCAACGCTGTGATATAATGGCGCTCGGCAATTGATGTGAAATAATACTCTTGAAAGGGAACCGACTTCTAAATTGTGTAGAAAAGCGTGGAGCCTCCCTGATTGGAAAGCGAAACTCTCCCTACCTCAATTTTTTATCCAGACTTAAACGGATCAGATCGTTGATTCTGATCTAGTATGCTTTATAAAGACCTCAATAATCTTCACACATCAAGGCAACTCAAGTTCGACAAAAATCCAGCATTCAAAGAACAGGGAGGCAATAGCCTCAAATCGGCAGACCATTTATTGACCATGCCGATGGGACACAGGTAATCACAGCAAATTTGTCAAAAAAAACTGGAGTGTCTCTACAACAATCTCAACTTCGTTATTACCAGTCATGGCGATTAAATAATAAAATAAGGAGAAATAAAGAACGTACCATTAGTGGTCTCACTAGGTCGCACGAGGAATGTTCCAATGGGGTTGCCTTGTTGAACCAAAAGACGTTCAGCATCCTTTCTGGATATCTCGCGGAAGTACCATCTGGAAAGAAAAGGTAATATTAAATTATCTTAATTACGCAGTGCCAAGTAGAATCAATTCTTCTACTTTCTCAATCTTAGAGGAAAAAATATGGAATTTAAGTGCTAGGGCTAATCAATACACTTGAACACATCCGGCCACTAATTTCTGCATATTGTGAACGAGAACCTGCTTGGGTAATTTAGGGAACGTGTGATGAAAATTCAATCTTGTAAAGTGGACTGTTCATCAGTAAACAGTAGAACCCACCGACTGCAAAAAAATAACTAAATTCAGAGAAGAAATGAGAGCAGATTTATGAGCCTCATATCACTTTAAGGCTGCCACAAGACCTGAACGAACAACCTAAAAGGGAAGGAAGTGGAAATTCGATGAACTTAACCACTTTAAGGTCACAATTGCTGTACAGGCGAAAGAAACCTCCTCTTGTATAAGCTTAGAGGCTGGTAATAAGAACTGGGAAAAGGTAAGAATAAATTGAATAAGAGAAAACTATACTTTCAACCGGTTAGTAAAATGTCGGACCTCCAAGGGGTGTGCGATAGACTTACCTCCACGTGGTTCACCCTGGGCAACGTATATTTATACGGCAAAAAAGTCTAGTAACCGGCGGTTGACTTCTCACTTCAAACAACCATCACCCCCCACTGTATGTCATATTCGACCCCTACCACAGTACTCATCTTACCCTTTCTGAGCCTTTGTGTCTGTTTCTTTTACATCTTTGAAACACTGTTCTGTTCCCCCCCCCCTCTCGACTTTTTTTCATTTTGATGTTCCTTCCCTCTTCGAAGCCCGAAGTCAGCTAAGGGGCTCATTATAACTATCAAAAAGCCTGCCACTTGAAATAAATAAATAAACTTCCAACAGATTAGTAAAATATTAAGTTACTCAGAAATGTGAAATGCTTAAGATTCAGTTTCCACGTTTAGCCTCGATAGAAGGAAGGTTGAATTGCCCAGAAAACTTACTCTTGACATAGGAATGAGATAAAAATTTCGAATGTTGAAACCTGAAGTATAAATAAGCATCTAAGAGGTGTCAACATATGCTAATGATCAAGTAAATTGATGCTCTAATGAACAATTTGGAAGCTTGCCAGATTGTGGTCACCATTCAGTGGCAAACCAGATGTGTCACGAATTCAGTTAAGCAATAACCAAACCGCGCCGACGAAGGGGGCTGATTGTGGCAGAGGCTCTGACACACCTCGCCAAAGCAAAGAGGAACAAAAATGACTACCATTTCCATAGCCAACAAGGAAGAGAAACAACGCCCTTTCCCACAGGTAGATAGATAAAGAACAAGAGTGATGGATTTCTGATTGGAAAGCGGCAAAAAGGCGGCAACATGAACACTAAACTGCACACTTTCACCCGTCCCCCCCCCTCCCCTCCCCTCCCCTCCCCGCCCTCCACCACACCCTTCACCTACATCTACACCTTGACCTCTAACCTGGACACACCAACCATCAACTGCTGTACACAAATGATGCTCTGTTCCGGTTTCTGGGTTATTCATCTGTCTAATCCTCCCCCCACCCCCACCCCCACCCCCTCTTTCCTCAATAAGCGCGATAACACCTGCACGAAGGACGCGAGATGTGCCTGGGTGCCTTCTGATCTACCAGTTCTTTATTGGTTATATAAAGAAGAGGAGTAGGAATAGACAAAGGGAGCATCTATTGTAGATAACAGAAGATCCCAGTCATTTTTGTCTCCGAGTTTTACAGTCTGGCAGATTCATTACTATTAATAACTTTAAATCGCATTAACATATTGGGGCAAAAACTGACCTAACAAAATGTCATGGTTCTAACTGAGGTAATATTTCCAACGAAATTGCATGGAAAAGTGGTCCATATTGAAAGAAAACAGCAAAGAATGGTAAGTCCAAATTTCTTGAACACTTCAAAGTAAACGAGAGATTTTGGTGACAGTCAATGTGAATATCTGGTAAATTAAATACCACGAACTCAAGACTCATCCATCCACTCCCAATAGCAGAAGAGGTGATGGAACAGAAATTCCCCAATAGCAGATTTGAAAGGACTTTGCCTAAGCCCAATAGGAATACCATAAACTTAACACTCCTCACTACAAATCAACACTATTCCAGTTGAATCGAATGGTGAACCCCAATTTGTTGACCCTACTCTCGATCATTAAATCTAGACTGTTACGAAATTTCTAAGTAAACAAACAAAGAATGCGCTTATTTCTACTTTAAAATCGGTCCTGCGTGGACGTATATAGAGGAGCTTCGGATATGGGCCTCAGTTGCACAGGTAAATACTTCGTCACACGCGTAAAGATCCAGAATAGATGAGGTGTAAGAGACAACTGAACCATCGTTTGATTCACTTTCTGCAAGCTGCAGTTCAGGCGAAAAGCGGAATTTGGGCAAACATAAGGGAAATTATACAGAGCCAACTTTTAGATTCTGTTTAAGGTCATTTGAACAGGGCGAGAGAAGCCAAAGCGTTCTATGATAAACATGGTAAAGAAGGATAAGCTCGAGGTCATATTCGAATGAAAATCTGAGCAGTCAACGAGAAAAAATGGCCTCGATTTACCGTCATTAAAGCTGAGTAAAAGAATGAATGCCACTAGCCACTCTGAAACTGAACTCAAATAGTAATCAGATGACCTTGAATGCGGCCAATTGACAATCAAACAAATAGTAAAACTAAAGTTTAAACCTTTGTTCGTTCAAATAAACAACGCCCATATGCATTTAGGAGAGCACCATGGCACCATGGAGGCTCTATGGCGAGAAACTCGAATTTTTTGCCACTCCACATTTACTATCCCAACGTGAACTTTCCTCCAACCGCTGTTAAACCGTCAAAATTCATCCTCTAAATAGTACCAAATCGCGGGCATCAATCTTGAAGAAAACTTCAGCCCAAATTTTGCCAAATTAAATAAAAGGGAGGAAGAGAGTAGGAATGAGCCTAATGAAAAGATAAAACCCCCGAGACAGAGAAACCACTGAAATGCCAATAAACCAAGGATGATCAAAATCCGGCTCTGCATTTTATAAGTAGGCATGTTTGGCTTAACTTCTGTCCTATCCGGTGTTTTTGACGTGTGTACAATCAACCGGCGGCATAGCTAGAACTATTCAGGAAGTGAATACGGCGAAACTAGAGGAGCATTGAAATAGAGCGGCCGACGCCCATTTCTTGCAAGGAGAAGGCAGGAGGGAAAAAAACACGAAAAGCATGATGACAGTGAAAGGGGTGGGGGGGGGGGGGGGGGGGGGGGGGGGGGGTAAAAGACTTACTCAAAAACCTCGATTGAGTCCTCTTCTGCCAAGTAAGCTGATGGTACGAATCCGTGCGAGTGGTTGGAAGCATTTTCTACCAGCCACCAGTCTGAATCGCTGAAGGAGGAAGAAAAGGGAAATATTAAATAAACAAGATGACTTATAAACGTTAATTCCGAATTATTAGGAATATTCCAGATTTTTTTTTAAAATGTGATTGCAAGTGAAAACTTAGCTAATTTTCATTCATGTACGTTGTTAAATGCACTTAGATGAGGCTATTTCCAGCAATAGTAAAAGACGAAAAACTAGCAGATATAGCTACTGAAATTCGTCACGGACATGACCTTGTCCATCGAGAATCGCACACGAACTTTGTTTAGGTGTGAAATTAGCTTCAATTCCAATTAAATTAAGATCTAGACAAGGAGTGAAGAGGTAATAAAAATAAAAATTACAAGAGCTTTTATTGGTCAGAAACACCACTCGTCAAGTTTGTAAGTAAAAGCAAACTGCTTGAGTGATTTCATCGAAACTAGACCTCGTGCTCCAGATGCATGGCAGTTGATAGACAAAGGATAAAGTGCCCTCACTGCTCAACTAGCGGAAAAAATGAGTTAGTGAGACCCATTTCTGACAGATTTACGAAACCCAATCAAAGAACCTCTAGGCTTTCAAATCATGAGATTGCGAATAAGTAAAAGATAAAAAAGGAAACAAGAAAAGGTTGAAATTGATAGTGTAATAAAAGGGTTCTGCAGTAACAATTCTAACTAACCTTCGATCGAGAATGATAACAACGTCTCCTTTATGAACAGTTAGATCTTCATCACTTCTTGCCTTGTAGTCAAAAATTGCAACAAAATATTTGCTGACAGTTTTGCTATGATTGTGATGAACCAAATACTTCTGTTGAAGCGATTTGGAATTCAACCTTTGGATGTATTTTTCTGAGTTGCCATTGATATTGCTGTTGTTTAGAGCCAGAAGCTGCATTTGCTTGACAGTAGGAGATGCCCGACGATCATTGGTATTACACACCGAATTGGCACTAGGAGAATGGCAGTTGTTATTCACATTATTGAGACCGTATTTCATTATATGAGAAGCTGAATTAGGACGCTGCTCCAATTGGTGACGTCTTTCGCTACTAATGCTACCGCCACCACCACCACGGTAACTAATCGGAGATGAGGAACCGTTCATTCGGGAGCCATCAAGACTTGGACACTTGATATAGCTCTTTGGTCGTGCGGATACACTCGGTGTTATGGAACGCACACTTGGAATATCGCAGGGTAAATCATGACTTGAAATATTTTCAAATGAGGGGTCTGTTGAGGAACAATGAAGAGAAGATTTAACTATATCCGGATATTTCGTCGTGCATTGAGCGAAATTCTTGCAGATATTCATTTGGAATTGGTCTAGCTGTTCAAATTTCACATCAGGATACTGTTTAATATCCTCTGCGTCTTCTTTAGCGGAGGAACGGGTTCCACAGTTGCCCATTTTGTCAATTACGGAACAAGCAAAACCGATGAAACATAAACACACGAGCCTGCAGTTTCGTCAATAATTTAATTTCGTACACGAAAGTCAAATATTCTAATTTGATAAGTTAAAACAATATTTTGGTCATTTTTCAAATTAATAAATAACCAAATATACACACCATCATTTCTTATAGATTAAATATTAAAGTCTTATTTTGAAACTACTGTTTATTTTGTTACTTGATATTACTTACCATTTAAAAATTGATATTGCGAAAGCAGATATTAAATTGAAATTTAATGATGAGAATCTGAGATACAGTTGTGGTGTTTTTAGAACCCCTAGTTTAAACTTTGAATATAAATTAAATGCGCTTGAACTTTTAGAAGTCATATTGTAGTTAAAAGCGATCTGGCGATTCCAGACATCGCCATAAAATATAGATTATCAACAGTAAATAATAAAGAATCTACTATTTATTAATAAAATACAAAAAAATAGAAATGCAAACTTGATTTCTTGTCTTATTTAAATATCAAAGACTGTGTTTTATTTGACAATCTTTTCTGCCTTTTTTCATGTTCTGGTTCTTTGATGATCTCTTTTTCAAGTAATTTCAATGCACTGTTTTTATTAGCGAAATGGACATCGTTCTTTTTATGCATTTATGAGTAGTCAAACGATTTGTGGGTACATTTTCATTTCCGTCTCCCACTGGATTTAATTCATTAAATTAAAATTGAGGCTAAATGCCATACCATGTAATGCAGTATTATAAATAAATAGCAAATGAATGTGATAAAATTATTGATTATGGTATGAAAACAAAGAGTATCTCAAAAAATGATAACATTGAAATTGAGTTCTTATGGAAAGAACAAAATAACGAGATTTCATAATTTCAATTGCACACGACAGCAGATATAAAAGACTGATTTTGATAATAACGAAAATGGAACACAGAAGAAAACTTAAAAAAGAAAGCATGAAGGCCTCTTAACGCAGAAGAGAAATGTGGCAATTGGATTAGCAATGTTTCGCATCAAAAAATAAAGTCATTGAAGATATAAAAAAAGCTTCAGGTATCAGCAAAAATATTCAAATACGTAAAGAAAACATGGACCATAAATAATAAAGAAAAAAATAAAATATAAGACTATACTTCGTAAAATTATAAAAAATAACCACTTAACGTAATAGAAATAGACTAACGGAGATCATATGCGAAAAACAAACGATGTCCCAAGAAAAAAGCATGATAAAAAATCAATAAATATGCATCATGGCACAAATAAAAAACACGGAAAAAAACAAATAGAAAGGTAAATAAAATCGAAAGTCATTAATTCTTAGCAAACCAAAGGAAAGGAACAAGACAAGGGAGCAGCCAGCGAACTGCTAATGAGTTCCGAAAAAGAACAATAGCGGAAATGAGGGTCTTGACACGACAAAGGCAAGATTTGTGTTCAAATCTT
>UZAE01001601.1:0-12426 GCA_900617975.1 Rodentolepis nana
TTTAATTCGAAAAAATTCGTCATTGGAACTGGCGCATAGCATAAACAGATCCACTGATGCGAAAATTTGAATGGCCTTATACCAGGTGGTTCAATTACTTTAGCGTTATGCAATTGTAAGGTCTTTTTGCAAATGATGCAATTTATTATAATATCCATGGATCAGGCACGGAGAAGAACAGAGCACAACATTTCCCGACGAATTTATGCGAGTATAGACTGTGGGACACGTCATAGCTTAACACGTCATCGCATGCCTGCACACCAGGATTGGGAGGTGCGACCGTACAAACAGCGACCAATCATTAGCCTCTGTTTGTTTAACCTAATCCGCCATCCTGATCATGATTAAGTTTCCTGCGTGTACACTCGAACTGAATAGACGTGCTCCGTGCTACACGTCTGTTTCCTTTATAGCTGGGCTATAACTTAGCTGGTTCTGGGAGTCTAGCTTGATGTCGGAGAATTTACCATAGAGATTTCTGAGTTAGTCAGGCTTTACTATCGCAGCAATCCGCTACAAGACCCTGGCCTCCTCCATGTGAGAAATTATAGGGAAAACCTTGAGTTTTGTTAAATTCATGAGTATTTGCACATTAAAAATAATTTATTAAATCTTTCCCACTGAGAAAATATTCCCTATATTATTATTTATGTCTGCTATATTTGCACACGTGGTTGCGTTGGTGGTCAAGTTGTCAATTGGTCAAGGTTGCATAAATAGCAAGATCGTAAAGAGCACACAATGTGTATTTTATAATTGAAGTAATTAGTGAGGATATAAGTGATTTTCCCACTGTAGTCAAAAGCTTTGATGGTTCAAAATTGATCTAGTACCGCTTTTTACTTTTATTTGCAAGGTATAAAAGCTTTTCGAATAAAACACTCAGCTAATGGGTACTGCGATTAGAATATTAATAAAAGCAAAAATGCCTTATAATCGACACAAAAGTTTATAGTTTAGGGGAAAATATATCTTATATAATATATTGCTTTTTTACTAGTAAGAAATAAGATATATTTTTCAAATATTAAATTCCGTGTATTATACTGACATGAAATTCCATTCCTTTAGCTCGTAAAGATCAAATCTTATAACCTGATCATTCACTTATTTTAAATGACTTTCAGAAGCCAAGTAAAGTAAAAATAGATATTTCATTGATTATTTGTTACTGATTATCGATAACAGTGTATTCTAACGATTAGCTAACATTATGCAGCCATTGAGTGCCTATAACATGTTTGATCTTCACTGAATGTCTATTCTGTCTGTGTTGTCGATCACCAGACGGTTCGAAAGAAAAGATCGCAAAATTTTCCTTGCCGATCGAAGACTTGTGTCCAAATGAGTGATCTTATTGTGCACAATGCAATGTTGCCTTTTCACTAGAAAGAAGTAAGAAATCTTTTCAAATATTAAATTCCATAAACATCATGAAATACAGCACCTTTTCTCTGACTCTTTGAGCCAGATTATCCAATTAACTTGAATCCCAGCTTTCACAAGTCTTCCCATTTTCGCTTTCCACATGTCCCTTCATAAAACCTCTTTATGTTACTTTTTTTGATCATTTTGTCCGTTTTTAATATTCTCCCCTATGTTATTCCAATTTGTGATTTCATTTTATAATTCATAGTTACTTAACAAACTTTTCACACCAGAGGTGAATGCCTAAATGTGGGCAAGAAATAATGAACTGCTGTGTTAAATGGAGAAGACCATAAACTAAAATTGAAACTCACAGTGCAATAAAATTCAATTTTGGAATTTGGTAAAATGCTACCTCTACAAAAGACAAATCTTCAAGCCAGCGAAACCTGTTGAATTTCGGTGGTATTTCATTTCAGCTTGTCAGTTGGACGATTGGAGTTTATGTTGAGTCAATTATCGATTTTGTGCGACTGTTGCAGAGTGCAGTGACCGCTATATCTTATAATATCTAGCGTGTCATTCTGAAACTGCCGTAACAAATAACAACAGACCGCCAGTATTTAATTGTGATAGTCACTTTTTATTCTCTCGACGTGGTGCAAAATTCTGCATCTCGACATAACGCATTTGAGTGACATATAACTGGTGTGCTTTGTTACTATGCTAATATCGCTCCCTTAATTATAAGTATTCGAATAAGCAAAAGTAATATTCTTCCCAAGCAAACCTTAAATGCATATAACCAAATCGTTTATTCAAAAATACCAGAGGACTTGAAGTTAGCTCATTATCTCATAGCCAAAGATCAAAATTTTGCGTTTAGCAAAGCCAAATTGCTGAGAATTTAAGCTGATTTAATGATATTGATAACCGAACTTATTCATCTATGATTAAGTTTTTAAAGCAGACAAGAACTAAAAGAATTAACTTCAACAAGGAAAAGAAAAAAGACGCGCAACTCAAACTGAAATCAAAATTGGGGAAAATTACTGTTCTTAAATGGAGATGGATTTGAAATAAATGATTGTCCGAGTGTTTAACTAACATTACCAGAATTGGAATCTTTTCAATTGGACTGTAAGTGATATTTCACTAAGTGTAGAATGCACTTACGAGTACATAACGGTAATAAGGCTTTCATACTTGTCTATTTGTTCGTCAAAACTTTTCTAATAAGCAAAAGTGTGTTTACCTTATTTTATAATTTTAAAGCTGAAGGTGTGGGTATATTGGGTCACCAGCAAAATGTGCTTGGTTTAGTTAATTGATCCCAATACACGCCGACGATTACCTATGAAACTATGCATCTATTATAAGGGGACAAAACGCAATTAAGTCATTATGAAGTTCGATTAGGTGGAGTCTGAAGGAAAATATAACTTCAGCTCTCATATCGATTCGCCATGATATCCATCGTTGTTCATCTAGTATTTATATTTGTTTGTAAATATACCTGGTCTGTATGTTGTTTTCTCTTGTTATCTAAAAAAGAAGTATAACAAATAATTACTGTTAAAATGTTGCGCATTAAGGAATATTTTTTATGATGCAAATGTAATTTTAAAATTCTTACTTTCCAATAGCCGAATTTATTTTTACTTTTATTCTTTCAGTAAAGTGAGTTATAGAATTTTCTGAATTACACCGTAACCAAACTGTTAAAGTATTATTGTTTAAGTCCACCACGCCAGGACAAATGACCTTGATATTTCATGTCTACTTATCTCCCCGTATTCTGGTGAACCTCATTTTCTCCTATTTATTATTTACATTCAACCCTTATTAGGTAAGACGTTTCTATATATAAAGCCTTGCTCAGATTTTAAACTCAAAATTCGTTCTGTTACAATTATATGGACACAGTTTAAACTACTTTCATTCAAGTATTTATGAATATACATACATAGTTTATCTGAGGCTTATATAATATTTGCTTAAGTTATGCAATCTCAAATGAGACCTAATTGATGTAATATGTTTGTAGCTTTTTAACTTAGCGCACATGTTTATTAGAAATAGATTTCTTTTCTTTTCAGCCCGATATACATTATGATGTCGTATTCAGCTTACTCGCTTATTCTCGTTGCCTTTACCATCACCTTAGCTCTATTTCTATTTTGGATCGGTAAAACTCCCATGGGCGTCTATTATGAGCGCGTAAGTTCGTCATTACGTCATATGCCAAAATACAAAAACTCATTTGCGCCGTCATTTTTTTAACCACATTTGCCATTTGACACCATCTTCGTCTCCATTGATTTTTACTTCTCTATTAACAGTATAGTAATCGAAGTTCCGAAATAAGCTTTCGCATATAAAAATTTTCTAAAGGCAGATAGGAGGCGTACCATAAATAGCTTAGGTTGTAAGCAAGATTAGCTTTGTGCGTCAATTTTGATAAATCGTAGCCATACACCAATTTAAGGTTTTGCTTAGTCTCAAGATTTTGTTCGAAAGGCGATTGAACTCAGGGACATAGGTTACACATCCACACCGAGGTGTATTATCCTGTGTGTGCTTGTGAGAGCAGATGCTACAGCAGTATTTGCTGTTTTACTAGTTGTACTATGGCGATTTTTTGAAAGTACCTTGTGTTGTGGACTGGAGCTTAAAAAGTTCTCCACATTGGAGGAATCTTAATTGTTTGCTTCCTTTATAGTTCTCGAAATCACTTCCCCTAAAGGAGGAGAAGCATTGGAGGGATGAGATTTGATGACCCAATTAAGGCGACTTTTGAGTGCGTCGAGTAGATTTTTATTCATGGTTATTATAAAATTTCGCCCTAATCCCCTCCTAACATATCAGAATAAAATGTTTGCAGAAGATAGCCAGATTCTCTTTGAGTTTTAGTTTTATAAGGACGCTGCTGCTTTATGAGAACGCAAATTTTCTGTACTAATTTTAGTTCCTGATCATATGAGTAGTCTTGTTCACTCCTTGTCATCGAGCCAGTATTCTCTCTCTGGACCGTTTCCTACAATAAATATTAAGGCACAGAAAGCACGGGTTCTTATATTTGAAATTTTCCGCCATCCTTCTTGATAGCACCGCAGAAATTCTTATTCCTTTCCACCTTCTGCATCATGATCAGTTTCTTTCAAATACGTCCTTTGAAGTTATTGGTCTTAGTGTAATTGTGGGAAATTACAGACTGAGGTCTACGGTTCAAGATAGCCTTGCAAGTTTGTAGTCGAGATCTATGGAAATTTGACTTTTCTTGAGAATGCATCTTCATTATTCCGAAATAGCAATGACTTAATCAGTTGCTAAAGCTGACCTACCGTCCCCAATGCTCTCTGCTTCTACTCTCCTATCTAAGCTGGAAAATAGCAGGTCTTTAGCCGGTTTGAGCTACTAACCGGCCTATTTCGTTATGGCCTGCTGATAGAGGTGAAATATATGCTCCTAAGTGATGCCATCATTCTTATCAATTGTTTACCCTTAAATGTGCCTATCAATGCAATTTCTTCTCCCCTCCCCCCCCCCCCCCTAAGAATGTACCCAAGCATTATTGACCTTGACGCTGTCACCTCAAAGACAAGCCTTTGCTATCAAGCTGAGTGTTTTTGGGCTTTACACCATTCGTTTTTGTTAATTCATTGCAAATACTAGTCCACAGTGTCAAGTTGCTTTCGTATATTAATACCTCTGACAGCAATTCCTTAATTACCTTCATTTAATATCTACCTTTATTTCATCTCTTTCAGTTTGGAGTTGATGTGAGTGCGCACAATGGAAATTGAGGTCGTATCAAAATGCCAAAGTCACTGTGTATCTCCCTCCCTCTTTTTCCTATTTTTCAATCCTTTTTTCCTTCAAGTACTGTGTATATTAGTTGGGATTTGATAAGTCAGTTTGATCATTTTTCTTTCTAATTCCTTTCTTTTGTATATATATATGAAAGAAAATTGCTACGCTTTCTATTAATACTAATCTTTTGGATTATTCCTGTTTTAATATCTCTTTGTGCGCTTTCGAACATACATATATAAAAAAGAGATTGTTATACTGAGTTCTTTACACTTATTCTTGGCGTTTTGAGTGTAGATTTACTATGATCTTTTATATAAGAGTATACTAAACCGTTGCATGTGGATTGAGCGGAGCTATGCACTTAAATCACAAATTGTGAAGTAAAGCGCTTTAGGGTGATCGGTTTTGTGTGACGAATTATTAGTTTTTCGTCTTCATATATGTTAGAACAGTTTCTATTTTGAATCGATTGAATGCTTGATTTTAAGCGGCCGTGTATTTGGCATTTGTTTCCTCTGTGTGCGTGGTTTTGAGTTAAAGATTCTTGTTTCGGTTTCTGTTTAAAAACAACTACACCAAAGGCTCATACTCCTTTTCTCATCCTTAATCAAAACGAATACGAGGTTATATTGATATTAGTTGCAGCTTTCTGGTGAAATCCCTAAGTTGTTAATTGATAAAAAAAAGGACTTAAATGGTTGCCATTTCAACTAATGCTACTGAATTTTGATCCCTCTACCTTTCTGCATTCCACTATTAATGCTTTGAATTGAGCCATTTAAAGCTCTGCATTCACTTTTTTGGTCAGTATTATGTCTGCGAGCTTGGAGTGCGCGATAGACATGCCCCCCAAGTGGTGCAAAAGGCAAAAAGGTCTATAATCCGCCAGTTGCCTTCCAATTACCATGACCCGACTGTATGTCATATTCGTTCACTTTCACAGTACTCACCTTACCTTTTGCTCTACCTTTGTGTCTGTCTCTTACGTGTGTGAATCACTCTTTGTGAATTAGATGTTCCTCTCCTCTGCGGTTAGTGATAATTATCATAAAGCCTGCCATTTGATATGTCTTCTAACTTTACTAATTAGCAAGAAATGATATTATTCTGGAGTTAATCTAAGTGTCAAATCATGTCATTTATGATTTTTAAATATTGCAAGACATGGTGCTGCTAGTAGTCAAGCAACTAACAGAGGCCTTAAAATCGTATATTGAACACTTTAGGTTTAATCCTCTGTCGTCTCATAGCTCCTTCCAGAACTCTTGGAAAACTACTCTAACAGCATACTGTTTAAGCATCAAATGGCACTCTAGATCGGTTAACATTTCCCCGTCTCCGTTTCAGCTCTTTTCTTTTTTTATAAAAAACGATATTTTTCTATTGATTCAGTTACTAAAAGGATAGTTTGCTAATACGAGATTTTACTGTTCCCGCTTCCCGATCAATGATGTTCAGGAGATTAAAAGGATAGGCAACTTTGAGGAATCGGACCAGACGTAGATTGAAACGTTATATTATAAAGTGTTTTAATTTTAGCTCACAGTGCAAATAATTTCGAATAATTAGAGCACGAGCCCATCTGGGGGGTACAGCGCTATCACGGCTAACTAAAGTCACTTCGCGCACGCCTATAACACAGAAACATTCTCAGCTAATCACCAATTCATTTTCTATTAAAGTTGTCTATTGTTGGACCTAATTAGGAATAAACTCTCGTAATCCTCAATACGTTCCGGACTCCGTGATAGTGCTGGCGTAGCTTTTACCTAAATTCGCGAAAGCTTTTATATGCGTGAATTTTTTTTTTAGTGTTTAGTCAATACTTATTTTTTGTAGTATCCACTAGACTCTGGCACCATGAAAAAAGGGTCTGAACAATTCTCTCTTCACAAGCTTTCCCTATTGGGGAATAGATGACGACGCACGAACTGAAGAGGTGGTGGTGGTGTTTGCGTTTCCTCGAATTAGAGGGATCACGTGCATTGTTTGTGTTCGCGTGGGAAAAAAAGTGACAAGAATGATGATAATAGGACTAATTGTCAATTTAAAAGTTGTCATTTTAGAGTCCTGATAGCGTTGCAATGATCGTGAATAAAGGAATACAAATAGATGCAGTTATGTTATCTCAACTCATTTGCATGAAAGTTTTAATAGGTGAATGAGCTGATTATGTATAAAATTATTAAAGGGTTGCTGTTTAAGCGTTTTCGGATTTTGTTGTCATTTGTCAAAACCGAAAACAGTCTCTATTGTCATTCATCATGACTTGGAGTATATTAAGACTTGCAAAGTATTGTGATACCATTTTACTGATGTAATAGCTAATTTCTTTGAATCCTCGAGCGATGGCATCTATTTGTTCGAATTTTTGGAAGATCTTTGAGCGTTAATAAACCTCACTACAAATTTGTGTTATCCGGTTTTAAAACTCCTTTTAAACCGAGAAAAACTTGTTTTTATTATTATCAACGTCACGTTTACCCATATTTATATCTACTTTCGCAGGCTGTTTACCACAAACAGATATTCAGAATTGTTTGAATAATGTTCTCATTTAACTTTCATTGTATGCGAATCTAAGATTGTGGTGTGCAATTATCCGGAAGTTTATTTGGAAAAGCTCAAAATGATTTTCTTGGCAAAAACAGTTATGGTTTGTGCCTAGTTTAGCTGTCTAAGCCACCACTAACACTAATTCGATTCCCACTGTGATCGCTCGATGTACTTACTAGATTAATAGTAAGTTACTTTGGCTCCAGGCCAGTCGACGGATTAAATGAGCGATTTCTCGTAATAAAATGATAATTAAGGAAATTATACTTTCCAAGATAGGTT
Organism: Rodentolepis nana; assembly: GCA_900617975.1. Classification (NCBI taxonomy): domain Eukaryota; kingdom Metazoa; phylum Platyhelminthes; class Cestoda; order Cyclophyllidea; family Hymenolepididae; genus Rodentolepis; species Rodentolepis nana. The sequence continues at coordinate 8,026 of UZAE01001601.1, forward strand.
AAGACATAAGGGGAATGATTTGCTGACATGGTAAACCTAAAGACGAAAAATTCGGTGGACGGTAACGAGGCTGGTAAATTTTCCTCCAATCCCCAAAAATACCGAATTTGGCTTCATAGCTGCCCGAAATTGAGGTTTGGAAATAGTAATGAAAGCTAAGCAACTTTGCGAGGCATAATTAATTGAAAATACAACCTGAGAGTAATCCAATTAGCACTCTTTCCTATTTCATTGAGTTACATGCGAATAAAATAATTATTATACAAATGTGCGCTTATGACTGGTTATAGAAAGCTCTTTGAAAAAGTCATTAAGGTGAATAGTTCAAACATCTCGACCGTGATGTTATCTATTGGGATGAATACTTACAAAAAGTGTGAAACACAGGGCTCAATAACCGCGGAGGTACTCTCCATCAGGCTGATAAGGGCCCTTTGAGCATTGGCCTGCGTCTGTCCATACTGTGCTCAACAAAGCCGAAATTGCAACCCTGTATCAGTGCACTAAGAAGGGACCAATGAGAATAGCCAACGTGGGAAATCGTTGTGACCATTGGCTAAATCATTTTATTTGTTCATCTGCATGTTATTCGATGAGAGAGGACTATGATATTCAGGAAAAAATGGTATCTACCTATTACCTTTTTTGTCCATAGTTCTAAGTTTCATATATATTCTGGAGGGATAGGTTCATGGAGATTCTGATGGGAATATTTATCACCCCCCCCCACACTTCAACCCCAAAAATTCCACCTATCCAAACACACAAATACTCTTCAAAAAGTACCATTCAATAGAATTAAAGGCACGAACATAAAATGACAACAGAATAACGAAGATTATCTATGTACAGAAAAGTCCATTTACAGTAGGTCATTTCACCACAAATCATTACCTTCTGTCCAATCAATCTCCTCTTCGTACTCCTCATCTTCATATTCTTCCATAGCTTCCAAGGGCTCTTCATCTTCAATTTCCTCTGGAAGCTTTTCCAGGAGCGCAGGAGAGGAAACGGAGGTGGATAGTTCCCCTTTAGTTTTGGAAACACCAGCAATAGCTTCCACCTTTCCCTTTTGAACACCCGCAGTAGCAGCAATAGACCTCTCTAAAATGGGGTTGCGAACAGGAGGTCCACTTGTGGAATTGCTGTTCTCATCTTCAAGTGAGAGGGGTGTCGAAGCGGTGGGGGAAGAAGGAGCTGTTGCTGAGGGACCTGCACCGATAATAGCGTCTAATGCAGCATAGTTGATCTTTTTGGAAACGCGATGTGTTTGGATCTCATCATCGTCGTCGTCACGGTCGTCATTCTTGCTTGCAGTGTGCCACGGCATACGGCGTTGATGATGGTATATCTTGCGTTGATTGCGACGTGGCTGAAAAGAGTGGCAAAAAATCTTTAAGATTTCGCGTAACTTAATAATAATGAGCTAGTTGCAAATCTCTTCAGATAAACGGTTTGGAGACTCCTTGGTACCCTAAATAATAAAGCCCATACAGTGGAACTACAACAAGCACTGCTGTTGAAATCATTGGTAATGTCCATTACTTACTCTTGAAGGCAACATGACAAAAATCGAAACGACACCAACATCGAAACTATACCAATTGAACAAGTTTCAAATATCGCGGGCTCATTCACATCCTGGAAAGTTGAATGTAATTCATTGGAATTGAACATTAAGAAGTAAATTGTGCTCCTTACTAGAACAGGTATGATTTAACGCCCCCATTATTAAGACAGAGACTCTTGATTCCTTTTTAGCATTGCCTACTGCTTATTGACCACTATCGGACTCTATTTGAATTTTTTGCTGGAAGGTCCCCTGAAGTTCCGAAATGCCATCAAGTTTCTGTCTCTTATAAAAAGCATGACGACTGGACAATCTAAATGAGCCGTGCTAATACTTGCTTTCAACTCTCTGGTCTTTCTACCACTCCGAGAGATCTATTGAATTGCTTACTATTCTGGGAGGTCTCCGAGACTTGTACACCTAATGTCTGTTGTCAAACCTCGAAATAATCAGATTTCACTAATTAATGCATGAATTTGGACAACAAGCATGACAGTGGCACGACTAAACAATAGCTATCAATAGAACACAGTTATGAGAAATGAATTAGAACTGCTTCCCGATTATTGCCTTTGTACTTGTATTAGGCGCCTTTAAAATCTCGCAAATGCAGAAAGGGAACTAAGGAGACAGTGTGCAGATCTAAATTAGAACGCCAATCAAACCACCAGTCAGGTGATAGAACTAACCAATAAGATCGAGAACGGCAATGAAGAGGAGTGAAAGTCCGTGAAAGAATGCCCTCTCGAGTACTTAACAGCAAATGACCAGGAAAGAGGAATAAGGCAAGCAACACCATAAATAAATTGCTGTTAAAGCCAATTAATCGAAGCGAAATGTCTTGAACAAATAGAGCATAGAGAGGCACTCCCCCCCCTCCCTTTGAATAGTATAAGTGAATGCACCTGAGTGCAGCTCAATGTGTCGATAGCAAAAACCTCCCAAGTGATAGATATGGAGATAGAGATGAAGCTCAATGAAAAATAAGAGAAAATAACCACAGAATGGCAAAAAGTAATCCTCTGAAATATCGGACGACTTTTAATCCAAGGGCCTGGTAGAAAATCTCCAATAGAAGAAGAAGAAGAAGAAGAAGAAGCATGGACTGAAACTAAATGAATCACCTGAAAGTACCCTTGAGGAAGCAATAACCCGTCAGGATGGAAAACAACACAAGCCGGTGGAAGTGAGCACAGCTTAAAAGAGGAAGTGTCGAGGTGTGGGTAATTTTTTAATGTGAGAAAATACTAAAAACTTCAGGCATGCATATTTTTGTGGCTCATAATTAATTTCATTTACTTTCTCACTATTCTGTCATTTTCCTCACTTCCTTTAACTTGGAGATTGAGATATCGCGCGCGTAGATTGTAGAAGGTGTCAAGAATGAAATTACTCACTTTGTACTCTAGATTCCATCATTAAATGGAAGGGCTAATTAGCTTCGAACTATGGGATAGTTGGCTTAGCTTGAGAAATTAAAACAAGGAGACACGAATTCACAGAACTAAACTAGCAAACAGTCAATTTTGGAAAAACCGCGATCATATAAGAGAAAATGCTCTAGCAATATCTTACTGCATCTAACCGCAAATTAAACTAATACCTTATTACCGAGAAACTAATAAAAGTTACTTGATTGAGAATGGTGCTAATAGTATCACACGGGCAGTTGTGTTCACCAAATGAATTCCAATTTTAAAGGCAAGTTTATGGAAGGACAAAAAGGGTTAGTGAATTACCTTTTTAGGTTTTCTTGCTTGTTCTTCTTTCAGTCGTTGACGTTCTGCTCTCTTACCTGTAAAAAGAGATAAGCTAAATTTTTTCATATTTCCAACTCAACGGCATATTTAATTTCGAACACACTGGAACCTACGTCTTTGTTCTTCAAGGAAGGCACTGTTATCTTTCATCCAAAGGGTGGCCTTCACCATCACTTCTCGTGGTTTAAGGAAGTACTCCTATTTAATGTGAAATAAAAAAGCACATTATTTAATGTTAGAAGGAGGCGAGTTTAAAAACTGTGAGGAGATTCTTACCCTATCTAGTTCGTCATCATCAATGTCACTGAGATCAATACCGTACGCTGCTGTAACAGAAAAAGACATTTAAAATGCCAGCTTCATCAACGTAGTTTATATTTACAAAAGGACAAATTGGTCATACCTTTGGCTTCCTCTGCATCGGCTGAGGCTACTGAAATGAAAATAAGTAAGCGGTAAAAAAAACAAATCCAACCGTGAATTTTGCTTTACACGAGATATTTACTAGCAAATATGATAGCAGAAAGTTAATTAGAATATTGCGAATGAGATCTATTTTACAAGCCCCCCCCCCTCTAAGGAAAATAACTGTTGATTTTTTCAAGTAAAACCTTTGAACACGATTGAGCTCACGATAACTAACATTAAGATAGCCAACATTTTTGACACACACACACACACACACACACACACACACACACACACACACACACACACACACACACGCACACACACACACACACACACACACACACACACGAATTGAAAAGCTTGATATACCCTGTCTCAGATTTATGAGTAGGATTTGTCCTACCTTAAGAAACACAAGTTCCACTAATATCCACAAAGTAGGCCCATTTAACCGCCCTACTTTTGGAATGAGAGATTTTTAATGTTAGCGATGAAATGTCATAGGCACGCTAGTTAACCGTAAAAAGAGCTACTATGTCCTCCAACATACTCTCGATTTATATTGAACTCTCACAGATACATGCTCAAAGCATGGCTCGATTTTGAGTAGAAAAGGGGTGTGGGATAGACTTACCTCCTCCTGGTGCACCCTGGGCAACG
>UZAE01001602.1:0-12423 GCA_900617975.1 Rodentolepis nana
GGGGGGGGGTGGTTCTTGCAACATTTAAATCTCCTGGGTGGAAGTTACACTAGGTATTTGCTTTTCAGGAGCTCAAACCCTCGTATTTGCCTTCATTTTACAAACCTTCACTTTATAAGCCAATTCGCATTCATCTAATTTTGAAGGAAGGTGTACACCCAAGTTGGCCCAGCTTATAATCAACAAATTAATCGATATAAACCTTAATTTATATCCACTTCAAACCAACTGATTAACCCGCAATTTACACTGGGTGGCCAGATAATCAGTCCATATAAGAAACAAAGTCAATTAGTCAATTTTCTCGTTACAGTTACGAATTACAAGCTTTAAATATTAAATTTGGGGGGAGGAGGCAATAGATTTCCCTCCACGTGGTGCACCCTGGGCAATGCATACTTATATGACAAAAAAGTCTACTTATCGGCAGTTGACTTCTGACTTTAATCTACTATGACCCGACTATTTGTCATATTCGACCCCTTTCACAGTACTCATCTTACCTTGTCATATTCGACCCCTTTCACAGTACTCATCTTACCTTTTCTATGCCTTTGTGTCTGTTTGTCTCTTTTGCATCTGTGAATCACTCTTCTGTCACCCCCTCTCGACTTTTGGTCACTTTGATGTTCCTCCTTCTCTCTGGTAAGCTTGAAATCAACTAAAAGGCTAATGAAAACTATCAAAACGCCTGCCATTTGATATAAATAAATATTAAATGGGGGAGAGGTTGTGGTTAATAAAGTTCAGCCATGTCATTCTTGATAATAAAAAATAGCTCAGGGCTCGGGTTACGATGTGTACCCCATTATCCTTTACAGCTTCAGGTTAACTGCGTAGTTCATTTCTATTTGTGGTTCGTTTTAAGATTTATTTATTTGTATCAAATGGCAGGCATTTTGACAGTTATCATGAGCCCTTTAGTTGACTTCAGGCTCCACAGAGAAGAAGGAACATCAAAGTGAAAAAGTCGAGAGGGGGAGGAAACAGAAGAGTGATTCAAATATGTAAAAGAGGCAGACACAAAGATAGGAGAAAGGTGAGGTGAGTAATGTGGAAGTAGTCGAATATGACATACAGTGAGGTGATGGTGTTTTGAAGTCGGAAGTCAACTGCCGATTAATAGACTTTTTTGCCGTATGAGTATACATTGCCCAGGGTGCACCATGTGGAGGTAAGTCTATCACACACCCCCCGTTTTAAGATAAATTGACTGAAATTCGTAACCGGAGGTCTGTTTGATCTCAAGGAATTCGGCAACTTCAAGGATAGTGCAGTTGGATTGCTCTAATTTCCCTTCTGTTATAGGCATTTAGATGGTTAAAGCTAGAATTTACCGATTTCGCATGTATGCCTCTTCTGGCGCTTTGATCTCCTATGATTAAAATTATTGCAAGGATAAACTTTACTTTCAACGAGCATGACAGGTTATATGAATTGAAATGTGTGATATTTTTAATGTGAAATATGAGCAATGGAGTGTGTTTTATCCTTGAATTTAGTGAAAGTTTTATACGGTTTTCTGAATGGGCATTTCAAAGGCATCATTCCTTTCAGTCTCGAGGCAAATTCCATTTAAACTGAGTAGAAGTAAAATAGCACTATTTAACATGAACAGGAGCTTCAAGTTAACAACCGGCTACCAACATGTGCTGTTATAAGGCGAAAATAAAATTAGGCATATTGTGCAAAGATATCCTATAAATTCATTGATGCTTTATAGTTTTGAAGAATTCGAAATCAATAAAGGTGAAGGATTGAGAGGATTTGTCTTTGAATAGCTCATAGTTTTTTCCTATCTCCTATTGTTCACAATGGAGTGGTGGTGTTGATTATTGGTAGGGAGCATTGACGTAGTAAGTATTTATTATAGAAATTTTTATAGACCATTGAAGCTGGCGCTCGGATTTAGTGGAGAATTTCGATAAATGTAGTTGGACAGAGAAACAGGGAAGCAGAACAAAGCGTAAGTCATGAAGTACAAATGAAACACTATGCTTCGAATGTTCGAAATCTTTGTGTTTAATGATTTAAACACTCAGCGGATATCGTGATTGGATTTTTTCCCAATTTTAGAGAACTGTCATGACATGAGGGAGAGTGTTTTGAGGGGGGGGGGATAAGGGCAATGAATGCAAGGTTGACATTGAATTGGAATTCGAAATTTGTTGTATTTGAAGGGAGATCGAAAGTGAGCCTAATTCATCATGTGAATTGATTAATCACATCTCCCCCATGAATGCAAAATATTATCCACATGCAATTGTTTTAATTAGAGGTTCAAATCACAAGTAACAATGATGAGTCACGAGTTTACTAATTGATATTTCGCATCATGAATGTTGTTTTGTATTCAGTTCAATTTAAGGCACAGTACGCAGCTATTCAAGCAGTACAGTTCTGCATTCGATTCATGTCGAAAAAGCATCTGCCCTTAATTGATCACTTTTCAACACACGATATAGCTGTTCAGCTGCTAACAGATTCCCATTTAAACTATGTTTATACGAGTGGGCAGACGTCGAGTGCTCTTGATTGTCACAATCCTCGTCCTTGCTACCTGCTTCCTAATGCTTCTCTTACTGAAGCCCTACCCTGTAAATCCAAATTCCCCTTATGCACTATGGAGATCTAAAGTTAATTGTGACTGGAATAAGGTGATAACTGGGAATACCAGCGGCATTTACGAGTTCATTCTATGTTATAATGTCAGAGATATTGAAAATGGGCTGGAAGAGACTGAGCTTACAACAATCCAGGAGTCGAAAATTCGAATAAATGGCAGCAACAAAATGTTGACTTTCGAGGAATTGTCTAAAATACCCGATAATGAATGGCTTCCAGACTTTGATACCTCCGTATACAAGCTTTATCCACAAACCATTCCGTTAAATGAAACCACTTTATTAATTAAACTAAATAAATCGTTGAAGAAGGTAGGACAATTCTTTCTATTTCCGCCTTATTACTTTCTAGCCTCCAATCAACAACCCGACGATACGATTTCTTCAAGTTCCATCTAAAGTTTGTCCACCCGTGGAGATTGAATATTCTGAAATAGGCATAACGAATGTACCACACCACGATGTTGTTATCATCTACAAATCAGCGGTTTATAATTTTGAGTCGCGAAATCGAATAAGAAAATTCTACCACCTTGACAGATATGATTTGAAAATTGATTTAGTCTTCTCAATTGGTATGCCAACTACGATGGAAAGTAATGTTTTTCAACGCGATGGTTTCAATGTTACATTAACTGGAAGAGCTGGAAAAAAGATGTTGGAGCATATTCAATCACCCCAGGAAACCTTTGACACGCTGAAGCAGGAGATGAAAGAACATCATGATCTACTAATTGGTGATTATGAGGATACCTACTTTAACTTGACCTTAAAACTCTTCCACTCATACCATTGGGCTGCCCAATTTTGCCGTCGTTATAATCCCATTTTCATTTTCATGGAGGACGATTATGCTGTGAATCCTAAAAAACTTGTAGACTACTTGAAAGGTCTAACACCAATAGAACTTCATAGGCTCAACAATGGTTTTGAGCGGCCTGAGAATGTGGTCTTCAGACCATCAAATCCCGTCAATCTCCAATGGACCTTTTCAAAGAAAGAGATTCCTTGGCCGACGAATATGCCTGAGTATCTTGGTAGCTATAACTTGTTTGGATACTCAGTCGTTGAAGATATAGCTATAGGAATGTATTTTACCAAACCCATTGTTTCCGACAACACATTTCTTGCGATAATTATGAATAAATTAAATCTCCCATTGTTAGGATTGGACAGAATGACGTTTGGCGATATGTTACCGAAGAGGAGGCATGCATGCACCAAAATCTTGTTTGCTACTTTGGATGTTTTTGAAGCTCGCAGGTGTTCCTTCTAAAACCTTCTGTTTGCTTATTATATATTTTCATAATCAACAATACTCGTTAAATTTGCCTACTCCAAATTTACATCCATTATTATCTTAAAAGATCATTTATTATCTAATGCCTCAAGTACACAACCGTTACCTATTGATTTAGATGTCATTTATCAGATCGCTAAAAATGATGACCTAGAATTCTTCTTAATCGACTGCTAACAGAACAAATAGTGGCTGGTTGAGAGGTCCCTTCCTATGTGATAAGTTGAACGGTGCACCATCAAATCTACTGGAGAGCATGAGATCTATTTGCTCAGTCTACACAGTTTTGTAATCTTTAGTGTCAGTGTTAAAGTTTTAAATTTTGATACCGAAAGAAGGTCATGGAGCTATCAGTGATGAAGTAATGAAGAGATTAATCGTTCTGAACATGCCTCAAGAAAATCCAAATTTGTCGTTAGCCTGTATTCTCTACCATTAGACATTTAGTGCGGATGAGAAAGGCTTTCAATGAAGAGTTTGTGAATCCCTCAAGGCTTCTTCGTTTAACTTTATATTTTGTCAGTCATTATCTGCAGAAACAACTACAGCCAATTATGAAGGTGCTATATCCTTTTTAGCTTTTCTGTTGTCCCGAAGTTCCTATTTCAGGTTCTAATTTTAAAATATTTGGCAAAATAGTGCTCCTCAAACGCGTCATCATTGAACGTCGATGAAAAATTCGAATTGAAAGAAATTTTGAGGAATGAATACGTCAAATATGTTAAAGAACTTTTTCAAGTGAATACCAGAACTGTTTAATTATAGTGATAGTAATAGAAAAAGAATTCGTTTAGTGTCAATAAAACCAATAATTGAAAATTTGTTCATTTGCAAAGTGTTTGAAGGAGTTGCCATCAAGGAATTTGAATCGCTAGAGGAAAATTTTGCAGGCTTCATCATGCGGAAAGATTGTAACTTTGTCAACAGTGTATTCATGCATATAATCAGAGTGGTAATCTATAAATAAATTACGGGTCTTGCAATCTATCTGTCATGAATTGATAGCAAGCATTCTGATGAACTAAAATTTGTAATTTACACCATCATTCTGTTTTGTATCTTCGAGAATAGTAATAATGTTATTTTTTCATTGTGATCAAATGTAACATGTCTGCAGTTTAAGTTTCAATGATTCAACATTTCACAAGGTACGGAGAACAGTATTCAATTTTGTTTTGAGGAAGAAAATATCGCATATTTGCAACAATATAACAAAAATGGTCAAAATTAATATGATGTGATTTCAACGATATTTTTACAACTTGGTATTAAAATATTTCAAAGCATAGATATTAACATTGTTAATTATCTTTCGCGTTGAATTGAATTCCTATTTGATATTTGAAAAATTATTAATGAAGGGAGATCATGGGATCTATATATATATATATATATATATATATATATATATATAGCACAATAATATTTGCCCACATTGACGATAAAATTTTTAAAGCGAAGTTTGATTATAGAGAAAAATTCTAAAAAAAATTTACTTACATAATATTGCATTCGAGCATTATATTTGCGAATTTAAAACAATTAGTTACGTAAATTTGTGGAATTTATCAAATACCTTTAAGTCGCCTAAGGTCAAGTGTTATTAGGCCCAAACATTCAAGAGCACAAATGGAAACCGGGGGTAAAAGTTATATGTATATGCAAAGTATATTTTAGATTCCTTGCTAGATATTCCTTCTACTTCAAGCGAGACTATGGACTTTCAAGATATTATATCGTAATTTTATGTGCCTATTATTTGAGATAAAGTTATGAGCAATCATTATCAGATTTAGATCATTCCTTGGGATACCTTGAAGAAATCATAATAAGTAATAAAAATCTTATTAAAAAATTTGTAGCTGATGAGTTTAAAGCCTTACAAGCAAGTTTTATGGAAGAAAACTGCTATTATTTTGGGGAAACCGATGATATGGATTTTTCGAAAAATGAAATACATAGTCTCTATGTAAGCTCTATTTCCAACAAGTGTATATATTAATTTTATTATTTAATTTTTTTTATATAAAATATTATACTGCATAATATAATTCTTTGTGTTTTTCAGAAAAATCTAATCGGAAACTATATTGATAATAAGCTTGTTGAGAAATCCTCTAGATTAAATCTCCAAGATATATTTGATCAAATCCAGTTAGTAGTTTATGGATTAAATAGCATTCAAATTTATAAATTATCACCTTTATTTCATTTACCCATTATTTAGTTCCCAATCTCATTTCCGTGAAGGAGAAATCTATGAGTTGCTTTGTGTTGTCTTCGTTTTTGAGCACTTCAATGAATTCATGTTGGATTTTAAAAACGTATGAATTGCACTTATTTGTAATTTCATTCATTGCAGTCGAGAGGGACATTGAATGGTGGACTGTCGCTTAGCAACGCATTATCCAGTCACATTGGTAACATTGAGCCTTCGCAAGTGGGTGACTCTCCAGAGCCAAATGCATAAGTCGTAAACGAAAATTCTATTTGTTCATCTTTATTCCTACTTGGTAATGTTAGAACGCTTAATTGTCCATGAGACGTCTATGTTTTCCAATTCATATCATAATTTTGCAGCTATACTCATTTATTATTGTTGTTTTCACGCTTCTAAACTACTCTACGTTACCTTAACTCACAATAATAAGGGAGTGTAATGTCCATGTAGATGAACGAACAAGAGCTTGAGAGAGAGTACCGGTGAGCCTAATGACTTAGGTAGAAGGGATTGGAAAATGGGGTGTCACGCTGCCTCCATGTCCTTCCACTATTGATCACAGAAATAATAATACAAACATTTAATTAAAATAGCCTTCTTGAAAGGCTTTTAAACGCATAGGGGCTATTTGCATTTGTCGGAATAAAAATTATGGTGCGTGATATGTCTTCTACTTCCCTCCAAATCAATTTGCACTAAGCAGTAGGGCTGCAAGTTGCATATGCTTTATTCTAACTTTAGATAGATATAATACTTCCGTTTACGGGACCCAAGGCGTTGAAAGCATTCTTCTCTGGATTGATTGGCCCCCAAGGAGGAAACAAATATCACAATGCAATAGCATCGCGCCAAGAATAGACACGGCTAAAGCTAACAATTTGGAACATTTGGAGGAACTATTGGCTTAAGTTCTATTGGGTTCAGATTATTTCATCTCATCCAACATCCTGGAAAATTGTTTTATCGCAAGTTTGAGGCTTGGTTCGCCCTAAGTCTTGTTCTATGTCATCTTTAACCTTTGGGAAAAATTATCAGGGCAACGATTGGTCATCATTTCTGGCCCTTTGAATGCCTCGTTGAGGGGAAGGGGGGGGGGGAATATCATGCTTACTGACAAATCGCCATTTTCATCAACAACATTCATTTTAGCCAAAGGGCAAAAGTGTCTCTAATTGAAGAATATAAAAACATGTCAATGGGAGTTTGCTCAGTAATTATGTTCCAAAAGGCTTTCCTCAAGGAAGTACATAAACCAAAATTCGGTTTGGGGCTGAGAGTGTTTGGTGAAGTATCATCCTTCCTGATTTATCGTCTATCTCCAATTTTAATTCCCTAATAATCAGCTTCATAATGCTTAACTTTCATTAGATTTACTCTATTCAAGCCATGTTCCTTCTTAGCCGTTTCCCCTTCCTTTCTCCACAAAGCGGACTAGAATGCATTCACTCTCTCCGTTCCCCCTCCAAAGGAAATTATTTTTCAGTACTCTGATTGGTTGCAATCGTGCTAAGCTGCCCACAGCGTTTTCACTGGAGTGTAGTCACCAGTCAGAATAATCCTAAGCACCACAGGTGTGCCCAATGAGATTTTAAGAAGCTCGCCCACTCTTTTATTTTATCTCACTGTTTTTCTCAGGTTAAAGAAACCAAACAATCTCGAGTTGCTCATATCAAAAGGCACCAAGGGTCAATATTTCTCTCATAGTTGTACGGCTACTGAATGGTTGCCTAGTACCGGCTAATGAATGGTTAGGCATAAAGAACACAGGACAATATTTCAAATAAGTGGGCATTGAAATGGGAGAAGAATTTAAAGTTTTCTGTGAAGCCAAATACAACTTACTTTCCGATATATTTCAAACAAGGATAAAGTTCTTAGCTGCTCAAAGGGAAAGTAACTGACATTTGAAGTTTCTCAATTTATTGGAGGAACTCAAATCAAGAGCTGCCCTGTAGTTCGAGCAATTTTTACAGGTCATCTGCGTAGAGTAGATACTAATTCTAAATTCCTCAACTGGTGTACAATGGCAAAGTCAGAACATGTTATATCTAGGAACAAATTGACTGTTGATGGTGGTGAATCCAAATAACAGTGAAAGTAAGATGTCGCTCGAAGACATTTTCCATATAATGGATGAAAAGATGACTAAAGAGTGAGTGAAGAGAAAAACTTGAGATGCTAAAGGTGTAGTTGAATCAGAGAATAAGATTGCGGAAATGTCTAATCCAGCTATGCCCTTGAAAAATAGCTCAACTTATGGTTTCGCAAGACATAAAGTTGTATTTGCAAATAGATTCATGATTATTGTCCCTAGTTTATATAAAAATGTAACTGAAATGTAGCAACAGACTACTTCTATCGACAATATTTATTTATTTCAAACGGCAAGCGTTTTGATGGTTATCATTAGCCCTTTAGTTGACTTCAGGCTTCACAGAGGGAAGGAACGTCAAAGTGAACAGAAGTGTGTTTCAAAGACAAAGGAAGAAAAGGTGGAAAAAAGGTGAGGTTTAATGGACCTTTTGCCATGTGAGTAGACGTTGTCCAGGGTGCACCACGTGGAGGTAAGTCTATCGCAAGTTGCCCAGGGTGCACCACGTGGAGGTAAGTCTATCGCACGCTGTCCAGGGTGCACCACGTGGAGGTAAGTCTATCGCACACACCCCTCCGCTTCCAAATAAGATGTTGATAGTGAAGGCATATTTCCAGGGTGCACCACGTGGAGGTAAGTCTATCGCACACCCACTTGGCTCTCCCCTCAAATTTCAACCCTACACGGATGGGCTCTATAGTCAATATAACATTTATAGAACCTACTGCTATTAGATGAGGGCATGATGTCACTTAATCTGCACTCAAAGCAAAATAGAATAAGTCGCAATCATTTCTTTCACTGGTATGTGTCAGAATAAAAGCTAGCAGTTTATTAGCATCTACTTCACAAGCAACAGCAAGTGTGCTATCAGTGGATGAAGTCTACTTTGATAATCCTAAACAGGTGCCTGTAAGAGTAAGTAGGGTTGGAGTTCCAACTCAACTGAGTCTGTCAAAAGTCTAGCGAACCATTAGACTAAATGTAGCAAAACTGGTTTCTCCATATCTTACTTGAATGCGCTGAATATGTGAATCATTAAAACAGTTGGACAATCTGGAGGATTTCGCCGTAAACTCAGAATACCGAATCCACCACTTAGATACTACTACTAGGCAAATTCAAAATTCATTGAAGGCAAAGTTACTATATTAATAATCGATTACAGTGTTTTATCCAACTTTAACGATAAATCGGCCTTCATCTAACCACAGGTATCAGATTATACCATGATATTTCTACAAATCCCATTTCAGAAAGTTGAGGTGGATCTACTAAAATTATGTTTCTACATAGAAATGTAGTAGTTGAGATAGAATTGGAGGTATACTTCCACTCACCTCCGGAGCATATTCCTTACACAGAGAAGAGGTCTTACATTGACTCTAACGGGGTACAAATGGGAGCCTATGTTCTCAAGGACAAAAAGTTTAGAGGTCTATGTTTTGATGCATACATTAAATAAATGCATTCATTAATACGCTTGTTGTTCTCGAGAACGAAAGTGTTGAACCGACTAATTGAGTCGGTTGGGAGTTTACAGTATGAACGTAGTTCACGGATATCTTATCAGTGTGAGAATTAGTGTGCAAGTGCACGATGATATGCCTAGAGAGTCGAACATATCAGGTGACCTTCAATTACTTATCCTCGTAGATGAACAAGACGAAAAAGGAGCTGCCTATAGTTCCCTTGGTGGTGGTTTAGCTGGAGCAGTAGTGTCTGGCATAGAAAATGCAATAAAGTCAGGGTTTGAAAAATTCAAAAACTACCTCAAATGCAGCGAAACAATGTACTGCCGCTAAAATTTTATTTCCTCAAGGTACGAATGTAGTGGGGAATACTTTTGAATTAATTAAATACTTTTTCGACCACGACGAAGGTAGATAAGGTGGGAAAAGGTGGGATGAGTACTGTGAAAGTTGTCGAATATGACATACAGTGGGGTCATGGTAGTTTGAAGTCAACTGCCGGTTAATAGACTTTTTTGACGTATGAGTATACGTTGCCCATGGTGCACCACGTGGAGGTAAGTCTATCGCACACCCCCCACACATGATGAAAAAATAATCTTCCATGCTTATCAGTTGTTTGGGCCATGTTGACCTTGACCTGTTTTTAGTTAATCTGGGTAAGCTGTCATAGTTAATAAGCAGACTTAAATCAAAAAATCAATTATTTTAAGAACACTTTTGTTCCTTTACATAGTCTGATATTTACATTTTATTGGAGGTAAAGTATTTCAGCCTACTCTCTAAAAGTTTTATCGATTCCGATAACAAAATAACAATACACATATTTCATTAGCAGTCAAGCGCTATTCAACCAGCCCAGATGAGTATTTTAAGCAATCTTTTTGCCATTTGTACTCTACCTATGCTTAAGCAAGTTAATTTTTATAGATTTCCACCTTTCTGTAAGTAAGTAAAGTAGAAAAATAACTATTTTAGGATCACACACATTCAGCAATAGTAGCTATTGAACGGAATTAGACCATAAAAGCATAGACTTAGCAAACAACAGTTCTGTAAAGGTAGAACATATCGATTTGTGTTAGACAAGTTGTATTGAATAGACTAGGTTTGGACGTAGAGTGGATTAGGGAGAGGATTAGAGAGAGGGGGGAGAGAGTAGGTGGGGAAGTGTACGAATATGTAAATGAATAGGTGTACCCTTTTATCTCTGGCGGGTTTGAATATGCATTTTCAGTGTGAAAAGCACTGCTATCAGTTTGCTCGGTTAGCATAATTAGTGTTTCACTTTGTGCTTTTGCTTCACGCCACTAAATAGATTCTTCATATAAACAAATATTTCAAATTCGCCACATGGCCAATTAATTTATGGAGAGTACTCTGTTTCAAAAAATTACATTTACTGATTCGCCACTGCATCGGCGATCGATTTGGAGATGTCACTTCGACTTCAGAAAATACTAAGAATATTTAACTAAATCAAATGATCATTGTTGGCGTTTAAATAAACTATGGAAAATGGTAAAGTGAACGTTAAAATTATTCATGAATACTTAGCGATTCGTACTTTCACCTAATTTGATCATTTACTCATAATAATTAGCTAAAACGACGTATTTAGTGGCAAAAAAACATTCTGAACTGTAGTTTTACCATTAAGTGGTCATTAAATATTTCCATTGTGAATTATAATTTAACTGCTTCCGGTTAAAAATACATTGTGAAAATATATCGATGACTTAAATCAGAGAATCGAAATGACTTCCCTCTCTAGATCAATTCAACTTAATTGGATCAAGCAAATGGTTTCTTCTGATTAATCGGTTTGATTTAAAGATGGGGTATTTACAAATATGTTAATGATAAAGAATAAAAAAATAAATTTTTAGAATTCAAAAATCTGTTATTTCTATATGAAAGGAAGGTTTTCAGACTGAAGAGATCCATTCACTTAGCCTACTCGAGCTCGCTTTAAATATATTACTAAGAAAGTTAAACCAACTTCTGTCTAAACCGGCGTATTGAGGCGTCTTTAAGTTCAAAGATTAAAAATATTAGCCATGTTTATTGAAACTAGGAATTGGTCATAAAGATGCCCACTTGCAGATAATGAAGATGATAAAGCGCCTTATTTGGAAGGTGGGGTGGAGGGGGGGGGGATCGCTTCGGCCCAGGTTCCCACACGCACCTCGATCAGATTAACATCTTCAAGCTATGTAAGAAGGTGATTTCCATAAAAATGAGTGGATACCTTATTAGTTCGCTTTGATTTTCATTAACCGTGATTTGGTTTCGATTTAACCTACCTCATTATGTATTCAAGATTCAGAATAGTTGATTATCACAAGAGTGCTAACATCTGAAATTTAGTATGTTTAAAGGGTGAGATATCACCCCACTCCCCATTTCATTTCTATTCAATGGTTTGCCCGGCGGTAATTCACAGCCCTGTCTTCTCCTTTCACTCGGCCAAATTTGCGTTAGATACAATTTGCTCCAAATTTTTTTTCCGAGTTAACCAAGCAGTTTGCCACAAGTGTTAATTTCCTATTTGTCGCAGGCAATTAGCACGGTTTTTTTCGCGTGCTAACGAGTTTAAATGAATCATGCCTCAAATTGCATCCCTTTGCCTTTTGACAACGTCTGGGAAAGGAGTTCTCCACGAAAAGCGACTCAATTGAAGGCAGATTTATGGTGCTTGGAAGGTGAGTCAG